>CM076572.1:365107122-365237146 GCA_034641835.2 Pinus albicaulis | reverse complement strand
TTGTCATATCCAACGATTTTTTATCCATTAGCGGAATTATTGATGGACTGAACCATAACATACCAATAGGGGGATTGAAAAACATTGAACGACATATGTATAAAGAAGCATTCTTCTATACTTCCTAGGTATAATGTATTTTCACATCTTATTGTGTTTAGACAAAATGACTCGAATATGTTATCACATGTGGTTTTATCAAACTTTACTAGGGTGTACTCAGTTATAAAAGTAAAATGGTTTTAGGGAAACAAATTTTATTTTCGAATTGGTTTTACTTTCCTTCATATATTAGCTTTGTTGCTATTTCTTGAATAACTTGCAGAGCATTTTCAATTGGTTAACAATATAATAATAGGTTGGGACCAAGATTTGGTTACCATATTTTCACCTCTATCTTTTTTTGTTTCCATTTTTGACATTGATTTATTTTAAAATGTCATGCATGATGTAATATTTTATTTCTCCCATATGGCCGCAAAGTGTCATGGAATGTTAAATAAAATATATCTATGTAATGGCTTGCCGCTTAAATCCTTTTAAGAGATTAAACGTGAAAATGATGCTTCTTAGCTTTCTAATGCACTTATTACTCTAGTTAGAATGATTTTTATTTTCAGTGAATTTTTTTTGGAGTCTAGAATTTCATATTGAGATGAAATTGAGAAAGAGAATAATGTTAATTAACTCATCATATCAAATTGTAACACCTTAGAAAAACAATTAATGTAAAAATGTCTATGGAAAATACTATCATTTGGACTACTTGTCAAGTTAATGTGCTTTATACTACAAATTTTGCATTCATAATATCATATTACTTTACACAGTTACTATTAGAATGTCGAGAGGTTTCTAAAGGAATATCCAATTGAGTTTTATTTTTTTCATGTCACATCAAGCAGGGGAAAGGAGATTCCTTAATTCGAAGCTTTGGCATGCCTGCGCTGGACCGCTTGTGTCCTTACCTGTTGTTGGGAGCAAGGTTGTGTATTTTCCATAGGGTCATAGTGAGCAGGTGAGGTAGATACTCATTAATTATTAATTTGCAATCCTCTTTTGGATATAAATGACAGAAAATAGTGAATGCTTATCTTCTTTTCATTATAAAATGCGACCCCATTATTTTGAAATTTTAATGTTACGTAATGTAATGGATCATAATCAATGTGATTTCAGGTCGCTGCTTCAACAAACAAGGAGTTTGATGCTCATATATCTAGTTATCCGAATCTTCCAACTAAATTAATTTTTCAACTTCACACTATTACAATGCATGTGGGTTCTTTGCATTTCATCCTTGCCTTGCTTGTGAACACTTTTATTCATATCGTTATTATACAAGATTTAAAATTTAATAAACACCTTATTGAATGCCAGGAATATGTGGAAACAGATGATGTATATGCTCAAATGACATTGCAACCTCTTAATGTTGTAAGACATTTTCAGTTCCATTATTTGTGCTTTGCTGTAATTGCCAATTTTAGTGAGAAATGCTTTGGTACTAGTTCCATTTGTGGAGGGAACTAAAAATTGACGATACTGTGCAACAAGAGAAAAAATATTGTTATCCTGGTTCTAACCTTGACACACCAAGGAAGCAACCGAATAAATACTTTTGTAAAATGTTCACTACAAGTAACACTAGAATTGATGATAGGTTTTATGTGCCACGTTGTGTTGCGGAAAAGTTTGTCCTCCACTTGTGAATTTCCTATTTTCTAATATTTGTTGTTCTTTTTTTTATTTAATAGATAAGTGCTTATACTTTTAGACCTTTTTTAAGAGAAACCTTCATTCTTTAAGCGAGAAAAGGGTAAGGGTATTTGTCATATTTGTCTCCTATTAAGTTTTGTTTGCAGGATTTCACTTTGCAACCACCTTCCCAGGAACTGACAGCGAGGGGTATTCATGACAATGAATGGAAATTCCGACATATTTTTTGGGGTAATTTATAACAGTTATTTGAATGTTGTTTTGGAATAAAATTGGATAGTGAATATGTATATATGTGCAATTTCTTTTGATACTCGTATATCATTGTACTACATTTTGAAATGTATACATGTAGTGAACATATCAAACTTGTTGCCACATACATGTTAGATCTATTTTAAAATTCTTATTAATGATGTTAGTAGCTACCCATACACTCTAAAAAGTATCTGATATATCTAGTCCCTAGTTACTTTACCTTTGAATGTGGAGCCAACATGTTTAGTTTTTCCCTGGATATAATTTCTTGGCTTTTGGGAATTAGATTATTTTTCCCCTGGAATAGTATGTTGACAATTGAACATTTTTATATTGAAGCTATATTCCTAGTTAGTATCGCAATTTAGAAAGTCTTGTCTTATTATTTTTTAGTTTCTTCTTGTAATCTTGTGTCATTAATACTTTGCTTCACCCATTAGATTTATAGTGACAAGTTTTATTGTTGAAGTGTGACTGCTTCTTAAAGTTGACTAGAGGAAATGATACAACTACAAAAGTGGAGCGTGAGGAATTCTTAGGAGAAATTGCTAGCTCTGCAATGTTTGATTATGCCAGATAAAATCAAAATTGCAATGTACCATAAGCATGGGAATTCAAAATATTGGGATAGAAATGTGTTCTTTTATTTGCATTTATTACTTGAGTTGAAGATAACATTTTGTCGACAAATGTTGTATACTGAGAACACAGTAGGTGCCAAATTTATTCTATGGTGACGTTTTATTTTCTTTTTTTATACATGTCGTTTGGCAAGATAGTGGCCACTATTGCCCAATTGAATAAAACTTGTTCGAGTTTCTTGCTTTTATGGGGAAAAATGATATTAACAATATTGCTTATGTTGAGGTGTATATCGTATAAATATTTTATGGTCTACCTTAGTTTATATTCTAGTGTTCATCAAATTTCATGTCTTATACTGAACAATTTTTCTTTTTCTTTTTTTGCAGAAAAGGAACTCAATATTGATGGTAAGAAGTAGGAATTGAAGAAAGAGGAGAACAATAACATTAGGGCGACAAAATAAAAATTAAAGAAAGAGAGAAGATAATTGGTCTAGTGGTACCTATAGAGCCAATATCTTGCATAATACACACACATAGAGACTGATGATCAAGACTTCAGAGTTGGTGAATTCACTTGCAATGTCTTGGCAACACAATGATAATGTTTTGAAGCGATGAAACAATATTTCATGTGTAATTATACTCCAACCAATATTAAATTGGAAACTCATATTGTAACATTTGATATTTTATATAATATAATTTATGTGGTTGGAATTATTTATAGTCACACTTGATATTACTTAGTATTGTAATTAACATATGCAACTTTTCGTTTTCATATTAGATAAACATTTACATTTTTTTTTTAAATTTAGTTGCAAGCTCATACTAATTAATTTATGTTGATTAATAATAAACACATAAAATTGTTCTAAAACTACTAAATAGGCAGTTTATGTTTATTAATGATGAACAAAAATAACATGAATATACGATTAGTTTTTAATAATGATTGTTAATGAAAGTGAATGAAATGAATATAATCTACTAAAGTATTCATTTATATAATGAATATGAAACTACCAAAAAAAGATAAATGACTACTGCAAATGATAAATTTTTGATTACAAATGACGGCTAAATTTTTCATATATACGACTATTAGTAGCTAATTTATACTATCTTATAACACGACTAAAATTTAGTCATATTTCTTTGGTCATTAATTGGTTTCAAACGATGAATAAAATTTGCATATATATGACTATTAGTAGCTAATTTAAAGTATCTTATAACATGACCAACATTTTGGTCATATTTCTTTGGTCATTAATTGGTTTTCTTGGGTGATCATTTAGTAATATTTTTTGTTGTATATTTGGTCATTAATTGTGACCCTTAATGACTAAATCAATGAGTAAATTAATGACCAAATATACTACTAGAAACCAAAATTGAGACAACTAATTAATGACTAAGCTAAAAATGACTAAAATTTGGTCATGTTATAAGATACTGTAAATTAGCTACTATTGGTCACCGACCGAAAAATAGTTGTTTATATGCAAATTTTAGTCATTTTTTTAGTAACTAATTAGCAATTTTTAACTAGTGTATAGTGAACTAAAAAATTATGATAGGAGCATAACGGAGCAAAATATTCCTTCAAAAATAGATGCAAAGACTGTAGCACAAAAAATCAAACATATCAATCCCATGCTACTCCCAATCATTGCGGAAGAAATAAGAAAATTATGGGAAGCAAAGATAATTCTAACTTTGAGATTTTCTAAATGGGTAGCTAATATAGTCCCAATTTGGAAAAAGAATGGAGAGATAAGAATTTGTGTATATTTTCGCAACTTGAACCGGTGTTCATTGAAAAATATCTATCAGGGAAAATTTTAAGAACCCCCCTAAATTTATATATATAATAAATGGGCGAAGCCCCATGATACATAGGAAAAATCGAAGGTGATTTTATTAATAATATAATATGTATAAATATTTTTTTGTCGAATCTCTCATGATATTATATTATCTTGTAAAAGCATGGCGAGTCACCAGTACAAATGGCGATTCACTACTACAAAATGGTGAATTGTTGTATAGTGGAGTTCAGGGTGTTGGTTCCAATAAATATATGGTAGTTGAACCAGGATTAGAAGGAAGAGAACCACCGATACCAAGCGTGGCACATGGTGACTCGTGAGGGAAGTAGTTCTCGTGCAGTTTGGAAAACGTGTTCTTCTAGTTCTACTAAGCGTAATGTTGTTGCTCATGCTACTACTAGCACTGATATTGAGGTTGGAGAGGAGTTTCAACAAATTGGGATTTTTTCAAATAATTTTGTTTCAACAATCCTCCAACACAAAGGCCCATGCCTCTACCGATTTCTTCAATGAGCAGAACAAGTTGAACAAAAATTAAAACACTAATAACTAATGAGCAGAGTCAATACGACAATCCCAACACACCTCCAAACTAACAGTTGTGCCTCATTGTCTTCTACGCACATCCAAACCGACTCAGCCCATGGAAAAATTTTCTCCTCGGAATGGATCAGGGAATTCGAGGGGGCGGTACCATAAATTCATGAATCTCAACTCATCCCTCCACAATCCAATGCAACAATGGAGATAGGCTCTCCTCCACGTATATAATCACTAACAAGCACCAACAGTTACACAACTATTACACAATCCAGGCCTCTCACAATAGTGGCCTTTCACAAGTTTGACTGACGATGGTGCTTGACTAAAAAATTTAAAAATAAAACTTTGACCAGGCAAAGTAGTATTCAATTTTTTATCTTGTAATTAAAGAATTCAGCATCCCAATATATAAAAATACCATCAAGCAAACATTATGCACTCCACTCATAAAAAAGTTCAGGATAAGAGAAAGTGTAACTTCTCATTCCATTCATAACACAACTCATGATAAGAGAAAGTGCAACTTCCCATAATGGTAAAACAAAAGGAGGAACTTTAATAATGATAAAACAATTCCAAAGTTTGGGGTATCCCACTTTTCATTCACACACCAAACAGCCCATCAACAACTTACATGCACTTGTCCTTGCCAGAAATCAGGAAATTGATTTTACATCATAAATTAACAAAAAAAACTGCATATGGTAGAGAGCGTTAGCCATCGGTTAAAATTTTAATGTTGGTAGTTATGGAAATCGACTTATTTCCAGCTATCCAAACCTTGAAGTGAAAATTACATTACAGTATGTAGAAAAATGGATATAGTTTGAACATGTAAACTCCCCAAGTTTTCTTGTTCCCCTCATTCATGGCTGTTGTTAAGCTATAACATGGGAAACCCCCCCTTCCCTTACAGTTCACTGCTTAGGGTTGCATGTTTTCCATATCCAACCATCAATCTAGTCAGCTTCCTATTATTTAGACGTTGTATCTATGTATTCAGATTATTATTCAGCTTCTTATGTAGACCATTGGTTTTTCAAATATGCTACCAAATTATGAAAAAAATCAAATAAATAATGAATTCGTGATTATCTTTGGAAAGTATCTATGTATGATTAATTTCATTGTGACATAATATCTAAAGAAAAAATATCATTAGGTAAGAAACCCAATTTAAATCTTGAAGATACATAATCTTCAGTGATTTCAATAACTGAAAAATAATTAATTACTCTATACCTGTTAGGGAATGGTATTAGGTGTGGCAAACGAGTATCTATGTATGATTAATTTCATTGTGACATAATAGCTAAACATAAAATATCAATAGGTAAGCAACCCAATTTAAATCTTGAATATACAAAATCTTCAATGATTTTAATAACTGAACAATAACTAATTTCTCTGTACCTATCAGGGAATGGTATCAGGTGTCGCAAAATCTGTGCTAAATTGATAGCATCTTCTGCATTACTGACTATTTGATTGAAACAGATATATCTCCCATAGCCAGATGGATCTTCATAAGCACATATATGAGCATCTGCTAGAAACTTTATGTCCACACTAGCTAAAGTGCCCTTCTCATACATTTTTGCAACCCCTGCCATCACAAAGACTAGCAACTGTAAATAAACTAGCTAATATTTTGCACTTCCAAAGATTAGATCCTCTCTAAGGGATTACTATACCAAGAGATTAGATCCTCTCCAAGGGATTACTATACCATATTTGTACGTTCTAGAGAAAAGTCTATTTGGTATGCAGATCTCTCACCCTCACCTTTAAGATATGCAATGGTAGATCCTGAGCTTTTGTATGTGATACCAGGTCCCACAATCAGAGATGCATTGATTGTCACCATATTTAACCCTCTGTCCATGGCCAGTGCCCATGCAGCCCTCTCTGAGCTGCACTAATATGGTATGTATATACTTATTTCAATACATCATAAATTATTCGAGGCAATGTAAGAGTAGTTATAAGGTCATCAAAGTAATCAAGCCATGAAATAGACTATATTACAAGAAATACTACCATGAAAAAACCCATTGGTAAAAGAAACCTTGACCTGAATTTATCACATAGCCAAAATTCATCTAACACGGAAAAAAATGAGAAACAATAATTATATTTAATTTTATTGAAGCGATAAGCATGACTGAATTAAATATGCCCAACCCTAGTTGTCACAAACCTCATCTTCAATGAAAGCATCATTAATTTTCTGAGAGAAAGAAAAAGACATCCAAGTTTCTGAGACACCCATTGAAGGTTCATGTGTTTGAGATAGTCATAGAAACCCAGAGGATATGAAAACTCAAAGATAATTCCTTTCACATTGTATTACACATCTTATGCTCAGAAATTAATGTTGGAAAATACATATTCCAATGAGAAACTAGGTTGGATGAAATGAAAGTCACGGTAAGCGTGTTGACCACCTCATTAAACTAGTTTGATATTAGAAGCTCACTATTCTCATTTATAAATTATATTTATATTTCCATGGGCTTATTTGAAATCATTTTAATTTGGACAACCAACATTATTAACTGTCAAAGATTCAAACCTAGGGTTATGTTGAGTATCTCCATTTACTAGGGAAATCAAATCATCTTAAGTTGTATTTAATACTTTGTTGAAGTCTATTTTTACATCTAATATCACTTTATCCATGTAATTATATTATGGATGATTTAGATGTTGTTGTTATTATGATACACTTAGTGTAATTTACGTTGACTTGTAAAGATGGGGCAAGCTTTTAATTTTCTTCTTGCAAACAATTAATCGAAATTTCACTATTCAATCATTAGAAGTTTTCAAAGAACCTATATTGAGATTATCCATTTAGATTTAAAATAATCTATGTATATTGAAATGAACAAAAAATTTCTCACACAAACAGTCATAAATAAAAAAAATTGTATAAAATTTTGACTTTAATCTTGTATGCTACTATTTCCTAGGATCCTACCTTAAGGCATTCCCATTGTAGAATATGATGCAATTTCTAGTTTATATATAAACAATATATTCATTTAACAACTATACAATTTCAATTTCATTGTTTAAATATTTAATAATGACAATAATATTAATAATAATATATCAAAAAATTAGTAATATTAATTATAATATATAGAGATTAGTTTAATTTAGGCGATAAGATGAAATAATAATTTTAATATTTAATAATATTAAATATAATTAGTTTTTACTTTTATGTAAATAATATATATCATTTAAATATCAATTATCTAGCACTTAAAAATCAACCCAAAAATACAAACAAAGTTGAAAATTGTATCCAATTCAACGATGAACTAGTTAAATTGGAATAATTAAATGGCAGGGATTATCTTGCCAGCAAACTAGAACGCAGAGAATCTCAGCAAAATTTGAATCAGATGAGAATGAACATGTGATAAAAAAAAATAACCTCGTAAAAAAGAAAGATGCAGAATGTTACGATTAAAAAAAAAAATTTAACCTCATTAAAAAAACACAGAAAATTATGATAAATTTTCTTTTAACCTCCTTAAAAAAAACACAAAATTAGGATAAATTTTCTTTTAACCTCATAAAAATGCACAAAATGAGGATAAATCTAATTTTAACCTCATTAAAAAATCAGCAGCTCACAACTTGCACAGGTTATAAATGCATCAAATAGTGAGAACCTGTGATTTAATTTGAATGAATAATTGATTTAATTATGTTGGGAAAACCCGCGTTATGAAGTGCTACATTTTATTGAAAACCCCTTTGAAAATTAAGTTTACATATGCTGGCACTATGCTTTTATTTCTGCATTTTGAATTGAGTGTAATCGTAAATATCTTGAGGTTCATTACAGTGAATAAGTCTTTCAATTTCATTATGATCGACTTATTTAAAGAAGGAAATTTGGTGCGCTATTGAGCCTTGTTCTAAACAGAGGTATTTTTATTGACATAGAATGGATTCCGCAGGGTTCTGAGCAAGATTCAGTGAACAAAAAGAGAAACAGTGGGCTTATGGCTCAAGTGAATAGCGAAGACAGTTTTCTAAAACCAGACGTGGTTTTCACGTGGAAAATAAGAGGTAAGCAGTATTTTGTTGAGCGAGCATGATACACTCCGACAAGGGACGCGTGGCGTCACAAAACCACGCATTTTGTGTAGATTTGAAACATTAAACATCGCGAAATTACCAATGCAGTGGCCATTGGATCATATGTATTTCATGTGGAGTATGTGATTGTCGTTGGATGGACATGGACAGATGTGCTTGAAAAGATCGAAGGTGTAAAGCTACGTTGAAACAACATGGTGTTAAAACCTTAATCCTCATGCTATTTAAAAGCCAGATAAAAGGGTATTTGTCGGATCAATAAGCGATATGAATCAATGGAATAAAGGTACATTGGAGTTTAATGTGGGCCCGAATATACTTTCGTCAGCAAAAGTATTTTATTCAAAGTCAAAAATGGTAATTAATTCTATCAGAGGTATGTTATATGGGTTTTAATAAATCAAATGTATTTATATTTGATTCTGCTATAAGGTGAGTATTTCCTATGGATTATAACCATCAGATAGAAAAGGATAACAACTTCTGCGTGAATGGATTTTAACTTTGATGAAATAAAAGGGTTTCATTTAAACTTGGAAAGGGAGGATATTTGGGGAAAATATATATAGATGCATTTTTATATGCATAGTGTAGGTGTTAAGCAGCTTGAGCTGCATCATTACATATGTAGACTTTCTCAGTATTTGATGCATTTATAACTTGGGAAACTTCAAGGACAAAAATGAATTGGATATGGATTGTTGCATATAGAGAAGATATATGCACTTTGTTCTCTATGATGTGGTATCACTTCGGCAATCTTAAGAGACAAAATATCAATTAGATATGGATTGTTGCAGGCTTAGCTGTAATATGTAGCATGTATTATCATTTGAGCAATTTCAAAATTCCAAAAGCTAATTGGATATGGATTTATGGACTGAGAGAATCAAGATGCATTGTACAACTCAATAAAATGATAGTGGACAAACTAAAATATGAAAGAGTCAACTCGAATTTGATTTATCTCTTCTGATTGGAAGGAGCGATTATGCTTACCCACCCAGGTCCTAGATTCAATTGTTACAAATGACATGTTGAGTTAATATTAAGTATACTACTATCATGGCTTCCATACTATTGTAATTTGCCTTGGAAAACTGTAGATGAAAATGTTGAAGTTATTTATTAGATTAAGTAACTAATCTGATAAAAGCACTTGTAGATGCAAACTTCTGAGTTACTTACTAAATTAAGTAACTAATTAGACTAAAACTATCGAACATACCATTCAGTTAGATATCATTAACAAGTTAAAAGGAAAAACTGATAAATCAGTCCACTTTACTTATATTGTATAATAAACTAATATTTTGTCATATAAAAAATTAGATATACAGACCTTCAATTTCCTGCAAATATTTTCATCACTCCAATGTCTCTCATCAAGGGCATTAACCTTGCAGTCTCCATCTTCTCTCCAAATAGTTGTAGCCACAGAAGAAGTGAACACAACCTTCTCAATGGTCCTGGTCTAAGCGCACGCTTCCACTGCATTGTGGGCTTCTTGTACTTGAAGGAATACCACAGATCACTTGAAGGCTTGAAATACTGCTTTGAACTCCACAATCTTTGAGAAACACCCAAATTTTAGACATATACCCCTTAAAAAAATATTCAATACCCCACCACGATGTATTTAGCTTATCTATGTAAAAATATATATACTTAGCACAAAGCCATTTTAGCCTTGCTTCAGTATGCACCAAAGATTTAGACAAAGGTTACATATGTAGACTTTCTCAGTACTTGATGCATTTATAACCTGGGCAACTTCAAGGAAAAAAATGAATTGGATATGGATTGTTGCATATAGAGAAAATATATGCACTCTATTCTCTATGATGTGGTATCACTTTGGCAATATTAAGAGACAAAAGATCAATTGGATATGGATTTTTGTAGGGTTAGCTACAATATGTAGCATGTATTATCATTTGAGCCATTTCAAAAAGCCAAAATCTAATTGGATATGGATTCATGGACTAAGAGAAGCAAGATGCATTGTACAACTCAGTAAAATGATAATGGACAAACCAAAATATGAATGAGTCAATTGGAATTGGATTTATCTCTTGTGATTGGAAGGAGCGATTATGCTTACCCACCCAGGTCCCAAATTCAATTGTTACAAATGACATGTTTATTTAATATTAAGTATACTACTATCATGGCTTCCATACTATTGTAATTGGCCTTGGAAAACTGTAGATGCAAACGTTTAATTTATTTATTAGATTAAGTAACTAATCTGATCAAAGCACCTGTAGATGCAAACTTTTTAGTTACTTACTAAATTAAGTAACTAATCAGACTAACGCTATCGAACATACCATTCAGTTAGATATCGTTAACAAGTTAAAAGGAAAAACTGATGAATCAATCCACTTTACTTAGATTGTAAAATAAACTAATATTTTGTCATATAAAAAATCAGATATACAGACCTTCAATTTCTTGCAAAGATTTGCATCACTCCAATGCCTCTCATCATTGGAATTAACCTTGTAGTCTCCATCTTCTCTCCAAATAGCTGCAGCCACAGAAGAAGTGAACACAACCTTCTCAATGGTCTTGGTCTAAGCGCATGCTTCCACTACATTGTGGGCTGCTTGTACTTCAAGTTCTACCATCACTTCCTGTATTACACAATTCCACATTAGAATGACTAATTTATGTCAATTACATAGTTGTTGTAGATGCCTCTTTGGAGAAACTCTTAGCCTACCTTCCCTTGGGATGAAAATATTTTTCAGTTCAACAATCATCAGTCTAAATTTTTTTTCTACCCACCCAGATATTAGGAGTTGCACAATCAAATAGGTATATTTTTTAGCATTTTTCAACTGTCTTAGACACATGATCAAGTTGTTTTTTTCAGCACAAACACACTTTGGCTACAATTGCTATGTCAATCATATGTTCCATCCAGACTTGACCATGTCAAAATTGAGAATAGATAATTATTTTGTTTGACAAAGCAATCATCCGTCTACTTCCATTTTTTCCCTTTCTGGATTAGTTTCTCCTTGTTAATTCTAGTGAAAGATTTATTTTTCTATTTCAAATGTGATGGGAAAACTGGCATAAGCTTCTGAAGAAAAACAGGTTGCAAATTTTGCCTCAATGTATAATTTTTTCACTGCATCTCAATGTCAATAAATATGATATTCTCTATAATAATGCATAAAATTTTGCCAAAATATTGGAATATATTTATTTTTTCCGATTTTCCCATCCCAAGAAATAACCCAAAATAATCGCAAGTTTTTCTGAGTTCTGAAAAAATCACAATTTCAAAGAAAACATTGAAGTATTTAATCAGTGCCAATAAATATTTCATGGATTTCTCTTCTTGGGTAGATGTCAAGTATGAGCAGGAGTGGCTGGCAGTAGAGGATGTCCTTAACCAGCCACTACAGGATGGAAAAAGTCCTGTACTAGACTCAGTACCCACCACTATGTTTGACTCCAGCCACAAAATCTTCCACTACTAGAGGATGACCCAATATATATGCCCACTAACGGAGCAGAGACATTGATAGTAGACACTAGATCATTTTGCATCTTACACCTTTTTTATATGTATCTTCTTTTCATATGGTATGGCAATATGATTATACCTTAAGTGTGATGATGCCTTTTTGTTATGAAGCTTCTTGCTATCAACATTATACCACAAGGTTTAGGCTTGTTGATGCTTTTTAGGATCCCTTCAGGTTGTTGACCTTGTTCTGCAAACCACTCATTCAAGGAAGTGTTAGTGACTATAATATCATGCCAGCAAACTCTAGAAGATATTTGTGCTTAGCAAAACTTTATGATCTTCAGAACTTACTCACTGCAGGTATACTTCAGTTAGGCCCATAGGAAGACCAACATTGGTGGCATGGTCAGTTGTTTGTGAAACCATCATTCTAATCTCCTTAGCATTATGATCAACTGCCACTGTTCTTCCCAGGTCAGTGAACTTAGCTCCACCTTGGCATCAAAAGTGTAATTGCATAAAAGGAATGTCGGTCTCATGCCAATAGGTCTTCTACGATGAATGCGCAGGAACCTAGTACATAGACCATTTTTCTCTTCTCTTAGCTACCCAGGGCTTATTTCCCTTTCTAAATATCAATAATTCTTTTCCAAGAAAAATCTATAATAAGAAAATTATTTTACTTTTTTCTAAAAGGTGAAGATGTCGAAGTCATGCCACAAAGTGAAAGGAAATAAAATATTTTTCCCCAAAGCACCAAATATATAAAGAAAACAATAATGATTATAATAATAGAACTAGATCTATCGATATATCAATCTATGCATGATATGAGAACCATAAGCATTCAAGGGACTAATTTCAAACTCAACAAAATCCTCTAAACAAGCAACAAAGAAACCACTAAAATTTTCAAAGATATCGAAGCTAGACATCAACACAATTTCATGTACTTGAATAAGCCCATTGTTGCTTAGCGTTAGACTTCTTAAATTAGTTATTTATCATTTAATACTAGGAAACTATATATGTGAAAAGAAATAGGTCCCAAATTCTTCAAATCCGACTTCATTTCCAGTCAAAGATCAAAACCAGCTTCGTTTCCAATACCAATATAAAATCACACATTTTCCAAATATCAATAATTATTTTCCAAGAAAATATAAAACTCGAAATTTAGCAAAATTCCCCAAACACAAGCAACATGTATACCATTAAAATTTTCCAAGATGTCAGAGCTAGACATCAAGGTAGTTTCATGTACTTGAATGAGCCCATTGATGCTTTGTGTTAGTTTTGTTAAATTAGTTATTTATCATTTAATACTAGTCAGACACTATCTATGTGAAAAGAAATAGGTCCCAAAATCATCAAATCCAGCTTCATTTCCCATCAGAAATAAGAAACAAAAAATGTAAGGATTAAATATGAAACATCAATCTTAAAATAACACGCATGAAAGAAATGTAGCTGCAATGTTACAATGAAAAATACAAAATATAGAACCCATTTTTACCTGAATTTGACATGTAGTAATCTTGCATGATCAACGGAACATGTATACCAAAATAAGAGTCCTAGGGTATTTCAATTTCCCAGTTCTCATCTTGGTCATCATTTTATACATTGTGAACATGATCTTCTCCAGATGTACTGTCATTATGAGCCTCCAAAACATTATGTTCTGTATCAATTTCATTAGATAAATTTGTTATATTGTTTTCTCCCCTTCTATCACAATCTGATCGCCAAAGCGCTAGTGCTCTTTCATATGGAAAATTGTCAACGTCATACTTTGTTACATATAATCTTAAACATGTATCCACATGTTTATCAAGCTTTTTCCTCAACTTTTACTTCAAAAATGATAGTGCACTAAACATTCTCTCATCCTCCACTGATCCCAAAATCATGGTTTGACACAAATCTGCTAATTTAAAATATTCTGATATGTTTTCTTGCAGGTATTGGCTAGCACTTAAAGTATTCCATAATCTTGTTATAGCACTGTTTTCATTAGGATTCTCCAAAAAAGGATATTTCTTCCACATTGTTTCAGCAAAGTGTCCACCTTGTTGATACAATTTTGATGAATCTAAAATACCTTCAATCTGTTCTCCATGTATCGAGACTTTCTTGCAAAAGTGGTCTACTAAACATTTTAATCTCTTTTGAAAATTGGCTTTTAAATTTCTTGGAAATTGAAAATTGTTCCAATATTGAGGGTATACCACACACATGGCCTCCAACAATTCATCTCGAGGAAATCGTTCTCTTATCTCTGATGATAGTGATCTTGCAATTTCTATCAAATTTTGTCTCACTGAGATCACAATATTATCAAATTGGTCTCTTGACACGGGGCAATCTTTGGTGATTCACCCCGTCTTACTAATATAATGAAAGGGGACCATATACCCATGCATTGTGATACATAGTATCCCTTTTTCATCAAACGTCAAAAAATTTTCAGTATTTTCTATATTGATGATCTTAGTCCAACTTGTAAACTCTGGACCAGTAAAAGAGTCCGACATCATATACAAATTATCCAATGCAAGGCATGCTGACTTTCTCGCATTTGTGTATTCGGAAATATACATTGTGCGATTCTGAGACATTTTCATGAGGACATTCATTTCATGTAGCATAGGAAGAATTCCATCCAATGTCAATAATGTTTCTATATCAGTTAGTCGAAAAAGAAGATCTTGAGCTTTGTCTACATTGTAGCGATTTTCATACATCAACCCTACCAAAGATTTGAACTCACTAAATAGTCTTTGAGCTGGTCCATTTAATGAGATCCATCTTGTATCAACATCTTTCAATAGTTTTTTTCCATCCATAACACCATCTGCAATTTTTGAAACTCTAAATATCGTTTGGGACTACGAGAAAAGTATGCATGAGTCTCATGTACAAGATCTTCAACTTTTGAAACTAATGGAAACTTGCTTACTATTTTAAATGCAAGATTCATCCTATGAGCCATACAATGAATATTAATCATATATGGCGAAGCTGATAGTTGTAGTCTAACACAAAGACCATTCCTTTGTCCTTGCATTACCGATGCTCCATCTGCTCCAACACATACCAAATTTTTTGCAATCATTAAATGATCCATACCACTTTCCTTCAAAGTATTAAGAACAAGTTCATAAATATTTTCAGCTGTAGAAGTCTCTCTCATCTTTTTAATCCCAAGTAGATATGAATGCCTAATATGGTCATTAACCATATAAATGCTCATGCAAATCCATGAAGTATTATCAATAGCTGTAACCTCATCCAAAGACAATGCCAAAAACCTAGCATTTGCAATCTCCTATTTCAAATCATCAATTTCTACTTGAGCTAGATATCTTGCCCATTCCCAACCACTAGTTATGGACCAATGAGAAGATGGAAAGTTTGGCACATGAAGAAAAGATAGAAATTTCATCTGATCTGGATAATCTATCATAGGATGACCTTTACATAAGATGTGAAATACAGTGCTCAATTGTATCGTCTTGGATAACAAACTTCTTTCCATCGTCTTTTCAAATTGAGATATGATGGTTCCTCCACTTGCCTCAAGTTTATTCTTACTTATTAAATATTTTTTGTATTCTTCCACACATTGGCTATGTCGACATTCCTCCAAAGATTTCCATCTGACAATAGATTTCTCTTTACCATTTACAATTTTCTTTTCATAAACCTTTCCTGCATGCTTTTGTACTGTATCTAGCTTCATCTGAAATTTCACTACCTTGCAACTTTTCCAACTACACGCAATACATTTAACTTCTCGTAAATCCTCATTTGTAGGAGGTATTTCTTCAATAAATGGAAAACTTGAGACCCAATCATCTTGGAATTTTCTCCCTATGGTCCACTGGCCTTTTTTCCTTTTCCGTGAATGGTTTGTGTCACCTTCCAAGGAAATATCTTTAACATTTTCATCATTAATTTCTGTTGAAACTGCATTTATCTCACCCTAATCACTTGAGGAACCTATTATTTCATCCATCATATGGATATCAGATGCATTTTCACAAGATTTAACATCTCTCTCAGTAACAGATTGTTCAAAGGAGCTTGAAGCATGAAGAGAATGTGTATTCTTGGATTGAGACTTTTTAAAGTATGATAATACATCAATTTTCCTTGATAGTTTCTTCCCAGGATTAGATTTGACATCTCACTGAATATTCCAGAAGTAAAATTTCAAATCGATCTAGAAACCTGCATCAATAGTTTCCAAGAGTTGAGAATTACTAGATTTGTAAGTAGCTTTCAAAGTAAAATAAGTGTAATGTTCACAAAAACCATTATGCAATTTTTTATTAAAATGTTGTGCCAAGGCCCAAGCCCAAAAGCAAAAATAAATCATTATACACAAAACAATAACATCATGAGTCATCATCTATAAAACAAAGAACATCATTCAAATGTAAAATATATAAAAATTTCCACTAAATTAATTCATATCTCCAAATCACCTAATGAAAACTTGAAAGCTTTAAACAAAACAACAAAATATTACAATAAATTTAATCATCCTTTGCAAAACACCTCTCCCTTAAGTTGTAAAGCATTGGTTATAAGAAGTTGAAACATATCCTCTATCATTTTCCATGATAAAAGTGAGGAAGGAAACTAGTCAGTTACTAGTGATTCTTTTACTAATCTTTCCCTTGATGAATTGGTTATAAGAAGTTGAAACATATCCTCTATCATTTTCCATGATAAAAGTGAGGAGGAAGGCAACTATTCAGTTACTAGTGACATTTACACCCTCCATAGAGAAGATGGAGGACTTGGGCTAATTAAAAACCATGCTCCAAGGACAGTTTTAGCGACTAAATGGCTTGCAAGGACAAATGAAGGAGAAGCTCCTTATATGGTAGTTTTCAAGCATAGGCTAGAAAAAACTTCACATATACACAAAATCCAAGTCCCTAATGATTTATGATTTAATCATAGGTTAAAATTCCTTTAATTTTCCTAGATGAACAATTATCAAAACAATTTGGAATCATTGCAAGTAATATTTCATGAGCTTGACGAGGAGCTAAGGATTTTTAAGAGTGTTCTTACACTAAGACACCAAGTGGGCCACATTGCTAGGTGGGCCAATGATTTGGGTTTACATGCATGGAACAAGCATGGGTAAAAGAAATTGCAAGCGTTAAATCATTTAATGGGTTTGATCAACGGAATGGACCCTTTGCAGGGTAAATCAATGCAATGGTATCTTTACACTTGTTTAATCAATAGAATGGACCCTTTCTATAGGTTTAATAAGTGAAATGGAAAAAAAACCAACATGTTCTTAACCATTAGGACCATTGAAGACCTGATTTCAGAATATGACCTTTTTAATGGAAAATTCAATTGGAGCAATATAGAGCTAGGGCCAGGGTTCATTGTGGAAAGACTTGATAGGTTTCTCTTATAAAGCTCCTTCTTCTTTGAGTAATTCTAAATTATGCAATTATCCCAAGTGCACTATCCATTCACAAGATGATTCTGCTCTCAGTATCAAACTCTCAAGCACTTGGTCCAGGTCATTTAAAATATAGCCCTGTATGGTTCTCACAATCAGACTTTAAAGAAATGGTGAGAAATTCTGGATCTCTCCCAGTTCATGGCTTTGCCTCCTACATATGGGAGAAAAAAATAAAGAGATTAAAATTGAAATGAAAGAATGGGCTAAATCCCACAAGGAAGATCGTCCCATTCCGGAAAGACGGGAATCCTTGAAGAAGTCAAGTCCCAAATTGAAGAATAAGGGCTCTCTGAATAGACTCAGGCAAAAGAAAAGGAAGTAAGTGCTCAACTATTCAAAGCTCAAATCGTTGAAGAAGAAATCTGGAGATTGAAATCAAGGAGCTTGTGGCTGAAAGCAGGGAACAGGAGCATTAAATTTTTCCATTACCAAGAACACTCAAGAAGAATTTAAAATTTCATCTATGAGGTAACTCTTAGACAGATTGAAAACAGATGGTTTAATGAAATCAAAGTAGCAGCCTTCTCTCACTTTAGGAACCTGTTTTCAGAATAAGAGTAGATATTGGAAGTGCTTGGGAGGAAATGTTGGACAAGATCGATGTCTTTTACAAGAACTGGATAATGAGAAACTCCTAGGACCCATATCAAGCAAGGAAGTCTAAGAAACGGTATGGAATATGAAACTTAACAAAATCCCTAGTCTAGAGTCCAGAAAAGTTCTCAACACATTTTTAGTAAGCATGGAAATATATCAATAGGGACCTCTTAAGCTATGTGGAAGAATCAAGGAAGCAATGCAGATTTAAAGAACAAATAAATTCCTTCTACTTGACCCTCATCCCTAATGTGAGAAACTAAAATATTTTTGGTAAGACTACCTTTTCTAGATTTAAACCATTGATGCAATGTGTTATCGCAGAGAAACAAACTTGCATTGTTCAGGGCAGACTTATCTGTGAAAACAACATAAGAGTTCAGGAAGTTGCTCACAGTAGCCACCCATCTGGAAAGAAGTACATGATTCATAAAACTCGATATGGTGAATGCCTTGGATAGAGTGAGGTATAATTTCTTATTCTCAGCTATGAAGAAATTTGGCTTTGCTGAGAACTTCATTCTGTGGGCCAAGGCCTACATAGGACCCTGAATTAAAACTATGGTCAACAGGAGGACAATGTCTTTCTTGAATCTTCAAGGCCACCAAGGGCCTCAGATAAGGATATCACATCTACCCTTCCTTGTTCACTATAATGGCATAGTGCTATAGGAGTTTGTTATCCTCCTATAACGAAGAAAGCGCTTGACAATGAATTAATCATATCTATAGCAAGAGTTATATTATTTGCATTTTGAGCTTATCCTACCTTTCTAAAATGCATGCTCCTAGTTGGGTCTCATATACATCAAAGGACAACCTACATTGGTTCGAGACATTTCACTGTATAGACGAGGAAATTCGAAGACTCGAACTTGAACACTTGCACACTCCTGGACTAATTTATGTCAATTACGTAGTCGTTGTAGATACCTCTCTGGAGAAACTCTTAGCCTACCTTCCCTTGGGATCAAAATATTTTTCAGTTCAACAATCATCAGTCTAAAATGTTCTTCTACCTGTATGCCTAGAAAGATACAAAAAGAGTATAGAGTATAGACGTTGTGATACAAAAAGAAGAATCTGCTTCAAACAGAACAAGCCCTGAATAGAATGTAACGTTCCTTTCCTGAAATGACTTGGAAAAACCACAAAATTTTGAGTTTATTTAGACTGGTTCACTGTGAAAGTTTTACAAACAATTGGTATGTGGATTGTTGTAGGTGACTTTGAGAATTTCTTTCCAAATGAAAAGGTACAAAGAACATATATGCCAATTAAAACATCAACACCTATATGATATTAATGCTTCTAAACAGTCACATCCACTTGCATTTAAGATAAAAGGCATACATAACATTGATAGAGCATACTCCAGCCAATAAAATGAGTGAGTTGAGAAGTATCAGCGAGAAATTAAGAGAGAATTGTAGTTGTATATGGAGGTCGCTTTCATAATAGTAATATCAACAACATAAATAACTTCCAATAGAGAAATAACATAGATGTACTTCACCTCCAAACACACAGTTATGCCTAGAAATAAACACAAAGGTATGCCTAGAAAGATTTATTTTTCTATGTCAAATGTGATGGGAAAACTGGTATAAGCTTCTGAAGCAAGACAGGTTGCAAATTTTGCCTCAATGTATAATTCTTTCCCTACATCTCAATGTCAATGAATAATATATTCTCTATAATAATGCAGAAAATTTTGCCAAGATATTGGAATATATTTATTTTTCCAATTTTCCTGTCCCGAGAAATAACCCAAACAAATCGCAAGTTTTTCTGAGTTCCTGAAAAAATCACAATTTCAAAAAAAACACTGGAGTATTTAATCAGTGCCAATAAATATTTCATGGATTTCCCTGCTTGGGTAGATGTCAAGTATGAGCAGGAGTGGCTGGCAGTAGAGGATGTCCTTAACTAGCCATTACAGGATGGACAAATTCCTGTACTAGACTCAGTACCCACCACTATGTTTGACTCCAGCCACAGAACCTTCCACTACTAGAGGATGACCCAATATATATGCCCACTAAAGGAGCAGAGGCATTGATAGTAGATACTAGATCATTTGGTATTTGTATCTAACTACATAGTTCGAAATAAGGCTCAACTAAATAGGTTTGAATTAATTCATTCAAGTTTACAGACCAATACACAAGAAAACCTTTGAAAGATTCACATAATCAATAAATATGGCTCAAATTTGTCCAGACACAGAGGGCTGAAATTATATAGGAAACCACAACATATTAACGAAGTGAACATTAGGGAAAAAATTATGCCTCGGGAGTCGCACCTCTGTCGCAAAATAATTTCCTTAGAGAGGGCTGAAATTTGACCTATGAGCCTTGAGGACTCCTCGCTGAACTTTGAAGCAATCACCATCATTCACCAGTGGTCCAGCACATTCGGACTGGAAAATTTATTAAAAAATAATAATGAGTCATGACAAAGCGTTGTTAGACTGGAAAAAACAATCACATCACACTTGAAGCATTCGAATTTTGGACTCAGCAAATTTATAGAAAAAATATAATTACAGTTGCGACCCAAGGGCCAACACCACTGCCCAAACTTCTCCTCGTGGCGGGGATTTAGCTCCATGGCACCGGGGAAATGGGCTATCTTGGACCTTGGAACTCTAAATCCAGCTACTGTGGTCCATCTCCTGGAACCAGTTGCACTTGTCAATGCATGTAGTTGTAGCCTGTCATCGGTCAATGCATCCAGAACTTGTAAGTTTCCACCTCCATCTATTGATCTGACCTCCATCGATCTGGTTTTCACATCCAACATTCAACTTTCACACCCCAAACCATCCAACATTCAACTTCCACGCCCCTTCCAAGCCCCAACCACCTCTCTGACCCAGTAAATTCCGGCAAACCAGTGAAAAAATGGGTGAATCACTCCAACCCCTCCCTCCTACCCAGTAAATCCAGGCGAATGCCATTGAAATCTTCTCCAAACAAAAAAAATTGGGAGCGATTCCTTTTTTTTTCAGTTTTATGGGCATTTATTTTGGTGGGCTAATATTTAATAATCAATTATTTTTAAAATAATTATTGGGCTAACTTTATAAAACTATAGAAAATGGGTTTTATATAACAAATCCGCCCTATTAAAATTTAAAATCCCTTAAAATTCGCCTTTGGGCTAAAGTTCACCCCTAAAATTTTCCCTGATAACTATCCACTACCCAAGATGGATTATATTTTAGAGAAGGTTATAGGATCCAAAATATTGTAAATTATTGATCTTTTTTCAGGCTACAATCACATTTCAGTTGACAGGAAAGATAGAGAAAATATAACATTTACCACACCCTGGGGTACATTCATGTACAACAAAATTCCATTTGGTCTGATGAATACAGGCGGAACCTTTCAACAGGAAATGGATATTGCCTCTGAGGGAGAAAATGACAGATTTGTTGTCATCTATTTGGATGATATCACATTCTATTCAAAATTTGATGAATACCACTTGAAACATTTGAAACAAGTTTTTGACAAATGCAGAAAGTCTGGTTTGTCCTTGAACCCAAAAAATTCATCCTTTCCTATCCAAGAAGGTAAATTATTGGGGGATATTGTAACAGAAGGTGGCATCTGTATTGATTTAGGAAGAGTAGAAGCTATTCAGAATATTGGTTGGCCAAGGAATAAAAAAATACTGCAGACATTTTTAATGAAAATCAATTTTTTGAGGCATTTTGCTCCTAATTTTGCAGAGAGGATCCAACATATAAATGTCTTGTTTAAAAAAGATGCATAATTTAAATGGCGTGATGAAGCAAAGAATTATTTTTCAGCAATCAAATCTGCCTTGATTGAAGCTCCAATTTTGATTAGTCCTGATTTTGAAAAAGATTTCTAATTTTTTCATATGCTTCAGAAGAAACAATTGCAACTGTATTACTACAAAAGAACAAAGAAGGTTTAGAGCAGCCTATTTCATTTTTTAGTCATGCTTTAAGGAATGTTGAATTAAATTACAACTTGACTGAAAAAAAGAATATGCACTAGTTAAGGCTTTGAAGTCTTTTCGAGTTTATGTGCTGCATTCAAAAATAGTTGCTTTTGTGCCAAATATCATGGTTAAAGATATGTTGCTGCAGCTTGATAGAGATGACCAAAGGGGAATATGGCTTACCAAAATTATGGAATTTGATGTCGAGATAAAAACAACCAAATTGATAAAAGGTCAAGGTTTGGTTCGCTTGATGGCTAAATATAAATGCAAAGCTTTAAATTTGAATGTAGAGGCAGCTGGAGGAGAAGATGGAGAAGGTATTACTAATTATCCTGAAATATTTAATTCCAATTTGTACAAAGATATAGTATATTTTTTTGTTAAATTTTAATTGTCCACCTGAAATGGAGAGTTCTCAAAGGAGAGATTTTAAATTGAGAGCTCCAAAATATTGCATTTTGGAAGACCATATTTACTAGAAGGATCTTGTTGGAGTCATATTAAGATGTGTATATGCAGCTAAATCCTAGGATATTATGATAGAGATACATGTAGGAGTGTGTGGAGGGAATTTCTATAAGAGATCTACTGCAAGAAAAATATTAAGAGCTGGATATTATTGGCCAACCCTTTTCTCTGATGTCTTTTCCAAAGTCAGGAGTTGTGCCGAATATCATAAATTTGTTGGTAAACAGAAATTGCTACCATTATCTCTCATCCGTATTTCAGCATATGTTCCTTTCTAGCAGTGGGGCTTAGACTTCATCGGTGAAATTGATCCACCTTCATCAGGACATCATAGATGGATTCTCACAGCTACAGACTATTTCACTAAATGGATTGAACTTGTACCAACGAGGAATGCTACTGATACAATACTTATCAAAATTCTGTTGGAAAACATTATGTCAAGATTTGGTTGTCCACAGAAATTAGTAACTGAGAATGCAATGGCCCTTAAGTCTACCAATATGTACAAATTTTGTCAACAATATGGAATTGAAATGACTCATTCCACGCCTTACTACACTCAAGGTAATAGAGTATCTATGTCATCCAATAAAATTTTGGTGAGGATCATTCATAAAATGCTCCCTGAAAATAAGAGAAATTGAGACACTCAGCTGGTGCATGCTCTATGGGCAGATAGAGTAAGTGGTAAAAAATCAATTGGAATCTCTCCATTTAATCTTGTATATGGTACTAATCTTTTAATGTCTTTGCAATTAGCTCTTACTGTGATGAATTTCTTGCAAGATGAATTTGATGATGAAAATCTAGTAAAAAGGAGAATGCTACAATTGATAGAGGCACAACAAATCAGAGAATCGTTGTTGGATAAAGTGTAGAAGTATCAGACTAAAGTCAAATCTGTTTCAGGAGAATGATTTGGTGTTGCATTGGGATGTTAGGAGAGAAGACCATGGAAAACATGGTAAGTTTGAAAATTTGTGGTTTGGGCCATTTAGAATTGCTGAAGTTTTGGAAAACAATATTTTTTCTACTCAAACATCTGGATGATGATCAGCTGACTGGAGGCCCAGTTAATGGTCATTTTCTTAAGAAGTTATTTTTTTAGTAATTCAGTTGAGTCATTTCATTGTAAATATCTAGCGTGACATGTCAATAAACTCCATGCCCAATGGTACTTATGTCTGTATATATTGTTAGTCTTGAGTCCATCCAATCAGTGGTCATGCCTAGTATTTAATTTCAAGAATTCTTCTAAGTTTCCAGAGTTTTTGAGGCACTGAGTCTAAAGTCCTTCAAGCCTGAAAAGGAGGACTTCATCCCCAATAGGATCCATTGTTAGTACTGAAAATGTTAATGGTGTAATCACCATTGTGTCATTGTTTTCAATCTTTTTTTAATGTCCTAGTCCATGTCAAAGTTTGGGTCATTTTAAATAAAGGTAAAAAAAAGAGTCCCGAAATCAAGGTACTTTTAAGTGAATATGTGTCATTAGGGTTTTAGAGTCATAAAATAAGTTAAAATCACTATTTTAACTTATGTTAGTGTTGAAGGCTACTCATCATTTGGGTAGTAAAGTTGTTGTTACCTTGTCTAGAATAATAGCTACCTCTATTTTGATTTCATTGTCAAAACAATAATGTAATGAAGGTCAGCTATTTCTCAGAATTGAAAGTCATATTATTCACACAGTGAGAAGCACAGTTATTTCACTGAGATTTTGGTTATCTCAATTCAGAGGTAAAGACAGTTACTCATCAAGCATATAGGAGTAGCAGAGAATATTTTAAAGGGAAGGGCCATTCATGTTTGAATATCATTGAAGACCCTTGTGTTATAAATATGATTATTCTTTAAAGTAAGATTAATTATTATTTTTCCTAAGGGGATTATTATTAGTGAATGGCTAATTTACCTAGGAAACTAACCTGTAGCTACCTCACCTAAGGCAAGCAGAAACCAATGTACAAGGTATCTGACATTTAATGAAAATGTCGAGTGTTAAACCTATTGGGATGAATTGGCTCTTGTTTCTGAATTATTTCAAAACATGTCATTACTCCTTGCCATAATTTCAGACACAAAATTGGAGAAGAGAGCTCGGTGTTCACTCAACCAAAGTCCTATGTGCAATCTACAGGTAAATAGAATTCATTTCTCCAGCAAGTAGTTTTAGTTTTCAAAGCAGGCATACCAAGGCTTCGTGGATAGTATTGCAAACATAATTGAACAATTGTGTTTGTGAGAAGTCTATCTTTTGAAAGAATCAATAAAGGAGGAAATGTAAATAAGTCAGAGCCAAAAAATACAAGATTCATGGATGTTAGGGCTAAACCATATTTCAAATCTGATGGTTGGTATAAATTCCTACAAATTTTTTTTGGTGACAATGTGCCTCTAGATCAGGATTTTTTTGAGAATTTCGATGGTGAAAAGGTCAAGTTAGGCAGCAAGATAATCAAAATTTCTGAGGCCATCATAGCTCATGCTACCCAAACCTCTGTAACTGGTGAACATTGGTTTAAAACAAAAACATTGTTATAAAAATTAAGTTTCTACCCTAAGCCTAAACATGTTAATGATAAGTGGAATCCAACTGCTCACATTTCTTGTTTTAGGCTGAGTGACAAAATTTTATCACCTCAGTCCAAAAATATATCATATGCAAGGGTAGGTTTTCCTCTGTTCATTGTTCTCAGTTAAGATTCCTTGCTCACATTTCAAGAGATAAACCTATGAATCTACCATGTTTTCTCTATAAATCTCTGCTCAAAATGTAGCTAAAGCTACTAAAAATTCCAAACTGCTCTTTGCAAAATTTGTATCAAAGATGGCTGATTAAAATTCTAATTATCTATCATCTCAGAAAGAAGAATATTACTTGGGATAGGTTTTGAAGAGAGGAAGGGTTTGGTAGCATAAATTCTAGGATAAGGGTAGGGAGGCCCAAGAAAAGAGACACCCATGAGAAAACCATTGTTGCCCCTATTTCACATAGTTCACCATCTATCTCTGTACACTCATCAACCTCCTTCCAACTTAATCCTACATCCATCTCAGTCAAAAGGTCAACCATAAGTGCGATTAGGAAGGTTGTAAATCTTATGCCTATGCCATCAGTGTCACTAGTTAATGAAGTTCATGTCAGTAGCTCACCTAAGGAACCTCAAACCCTAAGGTCTTTCATGGAAGAATATAAGAAGACACTGCAACAGAAAAATTCAAAGTCTCCTAAGGAGTCTATGTTAAACGACAAGGTGCAAATAGCCTCCTCTTCATGGAGCCAACCTAAGAAGAAGCTCTTCATGGCAGAAGAACCAGTGGAAGTCAACCCTGCACATCTTGCACCTAAGCCTATTTTATCACCAGTGGAAGTCAACCCTGGTATGAAAAGTTCAAGCCATGTTCCTGAAACATCTCATCAGGTGGAACCAAGTAGTGGTACTTCTCTCACAAATTTCACTTTCTCACAGGTTTTGTTTTCTCTTAAGAAGGAAAAACAAAAAATGATAGAGCCTGTCATAGAAGAAGATCCCACTTTGGCTCAATTAGTTTCTTCCATTGGTTCTTCAATCAAGAAGAGAAAGAAAAATGTGATACACTCCTATTCCTACTACGAAGACAATAGTGACCCTGAGTACATAGAATCAGAAGATGAGGAGGGAGAGTCTAATAGATTCATCCATGGAGGTAAGAGGTGAAAATTCATTCCTAACCCCTATGTCAACAGACCTCAAACAAGGCCCAAAAATAAACTCTGGGTGAACAACAAGTTTATTTCCAATCATAAATTAAGAGATGAGATTATCAACATTGAGGAGAGCTCACAAAGAAAAATCGAAAGGAAGGAAAAGACTCAGTAAAAGAGTCAAGCACAGAGAAAGAGGTCAGATAAGAGAGTGGCTAAAGCAAAGGCTATTAGGATTTTTGCCTCTATTATGGACCTCTGATGAATGAAGGATCAATGCTTCCTTGGAGAAACTTTTTGGGTTAATGTTCCATCATTTTCGGATATAGCTACTTTTTCTACGAAGGTAGCCATATGATGGAAAGGGGTTACTTTTTGGTTTGTTGTCATGATGGTGACATCAAAGAGATGAAGTGGGGGAGTTTTTTAAATGAAATGGATGCTACCAGGTGTCATGTATCAAGTCTTCTCTGAAATACTAGGGTTCTGTTTTGCATGTTTGAAGGAGACAACCACATGTCACTCTCACTGTTTTTACGCTTTTTATTGAATATTGGTTGCACAAAAACAGAAGAGTGGTATTCAAATAGGTTTCCACCTCATACAACTATTTCGGATTGAAAACCTCCATGATTTTTATATTATTTTTAATATAGCACTTTGTATTTAAATTTAGGAATAAGCATCATCTCTTGCACAAGATTGTAATAAATTTTGAAACAGATTTACCTTTTTCCGTGGAGATGACAGTATCAAATTTTGCATATATATGCCAAAATGATATGAAGTAAAGTTTCATGGTTTTATAATCTTGACTGATATGATTTTTAATCTTTTTTTGAATGAAATGGAATGATAATACTGAGGACTTATTACCAATTTGTTGTGTGTATTGTCAATTTTTCTCGTGTTCCCATATCCCATTTCTTCCTATTTCAGTTTGCAAACCATCATGTTGTTATGTGTTATTATCAGTCCCTTAAACATGTTCATGTGTTTTATTAGGTTTTGTTAGTCTCACACAGTGATCATTCCTGGTAGAATATATATTATAACAATGGAAGAGAATCACTAATCATAATTATCCTTAATAACATTTCATGAAGAGTCTTGTAAGACTAGAAATAGCTTTCTCTTGATGAAATATTGTCAAAATGTTACTTTTGTTAATTTCTACCAAATGCAGTAAATTTATGCTTTGCAGGCCGATTTGTTCCTCTCTCATCTTAGATTTTCTTATCCTAATAGGCTACAAACTTGCACTTTGCTACCACATCAAGTTCCAATACCCTCATTAGTAGAAATGTGGATTTGACTGAAATCTCTTTTCAATGAATCATAGTTTAAACCACCTACCAATCTCATAAAACAAATCATTAAATTGCCTCAGAGTTTAGGATGTGTCTAGTATGGCGCTTGATGCAATCCAAGTGTTGATTACAACACCAACAATGTGGGAGAAGGGGTGTGTGAAGAAAGGAATGTAAACTTTAATTCATAGTGTAACATAAACTTTCATCTAAAATATTGCAGTATTTCACATAAATTTCCCGTTAGAAAATTTCTTCCACACATCAATTCTAACTTCTTAAAATGTGAATTAAATAGTAATTATTGAATATTCAATTAAGTTCCTTTTTAAATAATGTAAGGAAGAGGTGTTGTGTGGTCAAACGAATGTGTAGAACAACAACAGGAAAAAATCGTATATTGTGCAACCTCCTGAATTTTTAATAACCTTGGTAAATTACTATTATTAAACCAATAGTAATGCAATTGTCTAAGTTTTGGCATCATTGCGAAGAGTGACGAGGAATTTTTTTCATTTAACACTCTTGACACTGAAAGAAAGACATGTATTTCTGTTATGTTTATCTCTTATTATTTCATTTTCATCTCTTTTCCATTTTAAAATTTTATAGATTTAGTTTTCCTGGAGAATGATTGCATAGAGTTGTGAATATACGTGAAATGAAGGATGTACAAGGTATAGGGTATGTGTGGGAGAACGGGGGAGTGGTGGGAACTTCATTTCATAGACATGGAATTAATTTAACTAGGAGTAGAAACTTTAATTTTTGATGTAACATGAACTCATTATAAGGAAATTCAATTTGATACTAGAAAGAGAAGTTTGTAAACTATAAATAACGAAGCTTGGAGTTCAAGGTTTAAAAATACTATGTGTATTTGTGATATCAAATTTGTAGATTAAATACTTATTGTTATTATGCAATATTACATTAAGATTAATTTTAATGTGTCTTAACAAGTAGTGTTGTGAGATAGAACGCTTGTGTCGTGCAAGGACATGAAACATTGATAAGTTTTGGCATCATTAGGAAGAGAAATATCATAACATTGATACAATGTGAATGATATGCAAGGATATTATCTTCACACCTACATAGTCAATGAATTTAATGATAAAAATATGGATATTTACCCACAGGGGTGTTTTCTATTATTCGGAGGACAAAAATTAGGATGATAAAAAATATGGATGGCAGTGTCATCTCCGGTACAAATATTTTGTAACATGTTATAGAAAAAAAGTAGTAGAAAGTGGTGATTTGTATGGAAACTAGTCATAAAGCATTTGAAATGGCTATTAGAGTGAGGAAAGAAGGTACTTGTAGTCATACAAATAAGTCATTTTCTCATATCTATAGGAACATTCACTGATTGACTACATATTTCAAATAGAAAAGTGTGTAGTGTTTTCTCTTTGCAGAATCTTTTGTGAACACTATGTGCATTTTTGCGGGAGAATGGGTGTGCGAAGCAACTAACATAAAATTTAATTCATAGTGTAACAAAAAAATCATCTACAATGTTGTGATATTTTACTTAAATTTCACTTTGGAAAACTTCTTATGAACATTCGTTCTGACTTCTTACATTTGTGAATTAACTACCAATTATCGAATATTCAATTAAGTGTATTTTAATGTGTGTGATGAAGAGGTGTTTTCCAGGAGAATGAGTGTGCAGGGAAAGGACAAGAAATGTTGATACATTATGCGACCCCCTCACTTCGCATTCAACTCAGTACTCAGTATAGTGTATTAACATTGGGCAACATTGGGTAGAGGAATAACATATTATTTATACAATGTGAACGATATGTAAGGATATAAAATGCACACATGCGTATTCAGTGAAGTGAATGATGAAATGGATAGATATTGGCACACATCAAATTTTATCTATTAATCAGAAGAAAAGATTTGGGATGATAAAAAAATATGGATTCTAGCTATATCTTCAATACAAATATTTCTTAAAATGTTTCAAATGAAAAATAGTAGTTGGTGGTGACTTGTAGGGAAATAAGTCATCAAGTATTTGAAATGGTTAAGGGAGTAAGGAAAGAAGCTATTTTGAGTGATACAATAACGGATTTGTTGATATCTATAAGAAATTTCACTGACTAACTACGTATTTCGAAAAGTGGAGTGTGTAACATTTTCTCTTTGTAGAATTCATTTAAAATTTGGGAGTATTGTTGAAGCTTTTGTTTCCTTACATAAACTATTATCTTTGAAGTTGAGGTCACATAAAATCTGTTAGGTCCCTATAATACTAGTGTATCCCCTTATTGTTGTTAATGTAGTCCCCTTATTGTTATTGTTGTACCCCTATAACCCCCATATTGTTATTATTGTGCACCATAAAAGACAATACTAGTGTATCCCATTATTGTTGTTAATGTAGCCCCCTTATTATTATTTTTGTACCCCTATAACCCCCATATTGTTATTATTTTGCACCATAAAAGACACTATTGTTATTGTTGTGCCCTTACATTATTATTGTTAGTTCGGCTAGGATTATATTGTGACCCCGTGGACTCCTATATATAGGAAGGAAGTTTTTTAGTTTGTATCATCCAATAATTTTTCATTTATGTAATGTAAAGGAGGTTTCCCCTTCAAAGTGGTTGATTTCTAAGGCGTCGATATCTCTTTTCTTCTATTTTTGGAGTTGGTTTCATAACATTTGGTATCAGAGCTTTGGATTCCAGGGTTTTGTTACTTCAAACAACTCATTGTGACATTTGCGCTATAAATTTTTTTCTATGAGGGTTCAGACACTAAAATAAAAAACCCATTGCGAAGAAATCCTGAGGAAATTCAGGTAAAAATTTCAGATCTTGGTTCACATCATTTTCATAGATATGATTTGTGGAAGTTAGGGTTTTTGGAGGCTCCCTAATTTCATCTAAAAGAGGTTACCTTGGGAAAATCGTCACAAATCTCTCTCTGAGCATCATATTGGAATTTTGTAAAAATTTTCTAAAATTACACGGACTTTATTTTCATGTGTATCAATTTCAAAGCCAAGGGAAGAAATAATGACATGCGGCATGCCCTACAAGTTCGCTCTTCTGAACCAGTCCATAATTAGGTGATTTTTGGAGATTGGGCATAGCTTTGTCTTGAAAAATCCAAATCAGGTTAGACCTATGGAATTCAAAATAATATTAAAGGGGATAATACAGGACCAAGTTTCAAATATTGAAGATTCGAAATCACAGAGATAATTTGGGTTCAATATCGAACTCCTGAAAAGCAAGAATAAGGTATGCATTTTTTTTTCCAAATTGCATAAGTCTTGTTTGAAAAATCAGCTTGAAGTGATTCCAAGGGCATAATGAAAAATAGATATCAGTATTTGGTTTTAAAATTCCCCCTAAATATAATTCAACACCCATTAAGCCCTCATAATACTCTATTATGACTCATGAAGAGGAATAAGTGCAACATGATATATCAAAATTACAAGAGCAAGTGCACCAAATTTTGATCTTACAAAGAGAAATCAAAGATGACATAGATGGTTTAATAGCAAAAATGAAGGCTAAGTTGGGAAGTTTTAAGGATCAAATGAAAGCTAATATGGATGATAAAGTAGAGGAAGATCACATCTAGCATCAAGAACAAGTTCTCCAACTCTCAAAGGATAACCAAAATTTGGTGCAGAATCAAATGGAACAACAGGAAGATCAACATCACAAAAAAAGAAGTTCTGAAGTAGTCACAGAAACGAGAAATAGAAAACTACGAAATCTATCAATTACAGAGTATATCAGCAAATGGAAGAACTTACCCGTTGAATATTCCACATGGGAGGATGTGAATTTTATATAGAAGCATCTAGAAATAATCAACTGTTGAGGGAAAATTTTTTTTGAAGGAGAGGGGCATGTTAGGTCCCTATAATAATAGTGTATCCCCTTATTTTTGTTAGTGTAGCCCTCTTATTTTTATTGTTGTACCCCTGTAGCCCCCATATTGTTATTATTGTGCCCCATAAAATCCACTATTATTATTGTTGTGCCCTTACTTTATTATTGTTAGGTTGGCTAGGATTATATTGTGACCCCATGGACTCCTATATATAGAAAGGAGTATTTTCCATTTGTGCCATCCAAGAATGGTTCATTTATGTAATTTAAAGGAGGTTTCCCCCTCGAAGTGGCCTAAGGTGTTGATATCTCTTTTCTTCTATTTTGGAGCTCGTTTCATAACAAAAGCACATCCTCTACTTTCAACAATGTCTGAATTGTGTCTCTCATTATCTTAAGAAAAATAGAAAATTATGAACATAATTTCATCAGGAGACAATAATAAATAATTATTGATGACAAATCAAGGTTTGGGAAGTGGTGTGTCATTATAAAGGGATAAGTCTATCTCAGAGCAATGTAGTGTGATTTTATTTGTTATATATAGGTAAAATAGGTTTCAAATGTCATTCAAGCTTAATTGGAAAAAGGGATGTGATTTTATGTGATGCTAGCTCTAGCATAAACTATAAATTAATGGTTGGTGGCATTAGCTTGAGAATACTTTAGTGTATGGCAATAACATTTTTTCCACGATTTCATATTATTTCGTATCATGTTCAAATATCTGGGTTTTTTTGTACATTGTATATGATGACTAACTAATTGAGGTAATGTGTGTGGAGGTACAAAATATACCTAAAGAGAGTTTATGTTATTTTATTTGTGTAGGTCACTTAAATGCATTGGTTTTTTATTTCCATTGTGTGCCATGTTAACATTTATGTTACGAAAATAAACTCACATGAATCTATTGAACATAACGCTAATTGTATAAAAAATTAATTTATGGTTGGTGGAATTAGTGTTGGAATACTTATTTTGTTTCTTTATTTCAAATACAATTGAATTATAAAAAAATCTTGTGAAACTTGTGGAGGTATTTTACAACTACAAGGGCTATTAATAGTTTCATAGAATTGTAATAATTTGACATGAACATGTTATAAGAGATATAAATTGATGATATAAAAAAATATGAATTATTTTTCATGATGACAATTAAGTTAGAGGTTGCTAGTAATACTTGTAAATAGAAAAATGTGCAAGGACAATCACAAGTAAATGTTATTTAAATATGTTTTCTGCTACCTCTACCAGGAATCCGCTTGATGAATTAGATGGTCCCCACTATTATGTCAATGTCTAATTGTTTTATTTGATATCAGACCCCAAAAAGAAAAGAAAAAACTCGACCAAATTTGATTTACGAATCACCTGGCACATGGTTTTGAAGAAATAGTTGCATGGAACAAGAACAAAAATATCTTAAAATACTAATAAGTTAGCACAAGTTGTCATGTAGAGCAAAAAGGAAGTTGTGTGGATGTGCAGAAAAAGCTTCCATTATGACTCTTTCATAACCACGTACAACTGCACATGTTCATTGTTGCACATCATTGTGAAGAAAGGAATGAATACTTTCTTCTCCACTATTTTGATTCTACTTCTACAAACATATCACCCCAATGACAATAGATGGTATTAATCAATTAATAATGTGGGACGTGATTGGAGAGAGAACTTTTTTCCTAGACATGAAATTATTTAGGGTTTAAGCATAAAATTGGTATCCAATATAAAAAAAAATTAGTATCTAATATAGCTTAAGATTGAGTGTGCAGAGCAAGGAACAAAAACTTTAATTCCTAATGTAATGTAAGTTTTCATCATTAATGTTGTCATCCTCTGCATGAATTTTCCATTGGAAAATGTTTTCTACACAATCATTTTCTATATGCATTAAAATACTATGTGCAGTTGTTATCTTACATTTGTGAATTAAATCCTTATTATCAAATATTCAATTTAGTTTTTTTACAATGCATATGAGGAAGAGGTTTTGTGAAGAGATAACATGTGTGCAAGCACAATGGGTGTGCATTCAACATTATTGAACTTCATAGCAAGGAAAACTACAAATATTTATCATTTGGCTTGAAAAGGTGTGCAAAGTAGGGAACATAACCTTTGTTTTTCAATGTTTCGGATATATAGATAAATTTGTGGGCCAAATAGTTCTCTTAAACATCTCCTCTCTATTAATATTAAATTTGTAGACATTTAATATGATGCATTTGGAATTATAAGTCCAAATGTTATCATGACTATGCGTAAATTGTCATACAAAATTCATAGGAATGTTGCTTTAATGAAAGTATCGTTTTCTATGGGCAACATTAAGGGCCTTACTTTTTTTTTTCACACATACTTGTTTACATAAATGGATTAAAATTGTGTCAATTCTAGCACAATTGAGAATATCAATAACATAACATTGATACAATTTTAATGATGTGGATGGAGATGACCTATGTATATGCATATTTCATGAATTGAATGTTGCAAATACTGATATTTACCCGATTTTTTTTCTTTATATGACAATGAACAAGAAAATTTATTATATGAAGTTATTAGCACGACATCTGCAAGTGATTAGGACACATATATTGACGCTTACACGACATTGGTCAATCAGGAAAGACATTGAGATGATAAAAAAATTTAATGTCAACTTTATCTATGATACAAATATTTCATAACATGTTGCAAAATAGTAGAAATTGGTGACTATATAGGGAAACAAGTAACCAATCATTTGAAATGGATAGTACAGAGTGGAAAAAATCTATCTGCAGTGATACAAATGACTAATTTTCTCATATAGACTGCGTATTTGGAAAAAAAAAGTTTGTAACATTTTCTCTTTGTATAATGCATTTAAAATATGGGAGTATTGTTCAAGATTTTGTTCCATTACATAAATTGGTAACTCCAAAACGAACTTCGCATAAAATGACATAGTCATCTTTCGATAGTATCTAAATGGCGTGCCTAATTATCTTATGAGATTTGTAAAATTCTGAACATAAGGTCATTGTGATAAAGTAATAATTCAGTATTGATGACATATCAAGGTTCAAGAAGTTGCATGTCATGACAAGGGGATAAGTCTACCTTAGAGAAATGTAGTGTGGTGTTATTTTTTATTGATATCTAATATAGGTTGAAAATTTTGTTCAAGCTCAATTGGAAATCGAGATGTGATCTTATGAAATTCTAGCTTTGGCATAAACTATTAGTTCACTGTTAGTGGAATATTCGGATTCTCTGGAAAATATTTTAGTGTATCAAAATAGGTTTTTTTCCAGTATTTCGTGTTATATTCGAAGTAAATTCTAGTATTTTTTTTAATATTGGGGCTTTTGGATACATTGTACATGATAACTAACTAATTGATTAATATGTAGTGTTGTGCGAGAGAGAGAGAGAGAGAGAGAGAGAGATGCAGAACAAATGTACAGGTAATGTATGTGGAGATGTATAATATTTAGTAAGAGAGTTTCTTTTTCCTTGCTTCCTGTAGCATGGTTAAAGGTGTTGGTTTTTTATTTCAAATGACTTCTGATGTTTATTTATTTTTGCATTGAAATTTTTGAATTTTCAATTTTATGTAATCTTATCATTTATGTTACCAAAATCAACCGACTTGGACCCTATAAACATAAATCTACTGTTATAAACTTTTGAGTTGTGGTTGGCGGCATTAGCCCTGGAATGCTTTAGTGTATTGTGATGATTTTTTTCTAGTATTTTGTATTTTAATGAGAGTGAATCCTTGTGTAAGTTGAAATATTTAGGTTTAGTGTTGTCCGAGATATAGGTGTGCAAAATAAATGTGTAGACAAATGTTTGCAAGGAAAAAAAATTATTGAAAGAGAGTTTCTATTGTTTTATCCTTGCAACTAGCTTGAACGTGTTGTGACAATTAGCTTTGCACCATAGTGTTGAAAATTGCATGTCAGATCATTGATAAACCACATTTGGTTCATTTTTTTTTATATCAAATAAAAGGAACTGACATTGACACAGTGGTGGGGAAAAACTCATCCATCAAGTCAATTCGTGGTAGAAGATAACTAAACATATCTTTGCATAATATTTATTTGTCGTTTTCCTTGCATAATTTTCTATTTACAGTTATTATTGAAAATTTCTTCGATATTTTTCATGATCAGAGATAATTCATTTTTATTTTATATCATAAGTGTTTGTTTCTTATGACACATATATCAATGATATTGAAGCAGGATAATTATGTGGTGTAAATGGACAATATTTTTTTTTAATTTCAATATTTATTTCCATTACTTCACCCAAATGTTGACTTTTGTATCTTTAATTTCTATTTATTGAGAGTGCCATCTGTAATTGTTTTCACATAAGTAATAGTAATCGATTGTGATTGTATACAAACCTAAGAATTTTAAAGTTAAATGGGAAGTAGAGGAAGGAAAGAAGTTATTTTCAATGATACAATTAACTCACTTTCAAGTATCAATGAGAAATTTTACTGGTCGATGGTGTATGACAAGTATGTGAATCTTCCAATTGAAGAGAAAAAATTAACAAGCTTTGGAGTAGCGGATTAGCCAAGGTTGGGTGTGTTCCATAAGTCTTTGATTTTAGAAATTTTATTTATGTATGTGCTCTTGAGAGTCAACAAGAATATTCAGCACCCACACCTAGTTCCTTAAGCACCTAGTTGTATTTAGCACCCAAACTAGGGTGGGGCACACAGTGCTATTTTTGGGTGCAGGTCTATTTTTACTATCCCTTAATTTAGATGGACATTAAACTATAATCTATTATCAATGTGGACTTGAATTATTTAACTAAAGTGGAAAATCTAGTTAGCTAGTGGATTTCGAGTTAGAGGTTTGTTGGTGGGACATGCAGAGAAATTTTAGTTGTAACAGAGTTCGAAGTGCAGTGGTGCATTAGTTAATGCAAGTTATAAATAGTTTAATCGAGTTAAGTGATTTAAAATCAATTTTTCTAGTTGTAACTGAAGATACAAGTAGTGAGGGATAAAGTGAATTACATATTAATAAATTCACATGCAGTGATCTCACATGCAACTGACGATTTACTATTATTAGATACATGCATGTCAGATCCAGTGGAGACCGAGTTGAGTTCTAGGTGAAAGGGAAGTTGACTATCAGTTGTGAAATTATTGGCTTGCACACATGCATCCAACCAACCATTGGAGTGTCGATGATACTTGCATAGTCAAGGCAGGAAATAATTCCTATCTTGTAGGGACCTTGACCATCAGGGATTGCACAAGGCAGGCAGGTTGTCTGGAGGCTGGAAATTGACTAAGTATTGGTCAGTTTTCAGTGAGGACAGTGTGAGACAGATAGCTGAATGTTGGAGGCTCTTCTGAGAAGAGAAAGACACTATATTTTTTTAATGATCCATACTTAATATACACTAGAATATAGTGGGGTTTTTAGTTGTAATATTTCCACGTGAAATTATCTGTGTTGTGTGTGATTGATATTTCTTCATGTTCGTTTGATTAGCGATTGTGTTTTTAATTCTGCAAAACATTTTTAGAAGTGATTCAGTATTTTACTTTAGAACATTGTTAGATCAGGTGAATCCAAGATATACATGCTTGTTGTATATTTTCTACATGGCATTAGAGAATAGGAAATTGCAGAAGTGAAGCAAGAGCTAATTTTGTGACTGGATATAATTCGAATCTACAGAAAGACTTTCTTGGTGCTATAGCTAATTCAAGATTGAAATGGATTTCAATGGCTTAAGATTAGAGTATGCAATTGAGAGAAGCTCGAACTACATTTCTTGGAAGGACATGATGAGGGAAGTTCGCGAAGACAATGTCTTGAAGGAATTCATTGACAAATATTTTCCTAAGCCAGATGTTGCAGATGCTACCAATATTTATGCACGACAAAAGAAATTGGCAAAGGCGAGGAGGGTCTTGTTGGAGGGAGTACGAGACCACTTTTTCTGAAGCCTCCATGGGAATGCCACACCATATGCAATGTGGAAGGATTTTACGGACCTATTCCAAACCAACAGTGACCATAGGAAATTGATGATCAAAGATAAACTTAGGAAGATCAAGATGCAAAAGGGCGACACCATTCGAAAATATATCACGAAGTTTGTCCAATGTCGGGATTAACTAGGGAGTATGGGAATAATGGTCATTAATGATGATTTTGTGAGTTTGGCTCTCCTAGGACTTCCTAAGAGTTGGCAAAATTATGAAGGCTCTGTCAAGGGACGGGAAAAATTTCCATATTAGGAACGACTGTGGTCGGATTTGGTGTAGCAGGAGTTCAGATGGAACACTAGAGATGACTCTTCATCTAAAAATGATGATGAAGAGGATTGTGATTTGGCTTCTAAGACGAAGAAGGGGTAGGGGAATAAATTCCATTCTAAATCTGATTCCAAAGGCAAGAATTAGGACATGTCCAAGGTGAAGTGTTTTCACTGTCACAGACATGGGCATTTTTCTACTAACTGTCCACAAAAGAATAAGAAAAATAAGGTTGTTGGATCTGTAGCTGGTGAGGTCCTTGCCTCACAATTTGAGCTTGAATTCTCATTTATCGCATGCATGGTGTCAAGTGCATTGGGATATGTGTGGTATTTGGATAGTGGCACTTCCTTTCACATGATGGGAGATAAGGAAATTTTCAGTGACTTGGAGGAGAAAGATCTCCAGATGCATATTGAGATGGGCAATGATGAACGGTACACTTCTACCAGTATTGGTACCATTACCTTTCAAAGGGAGTCAGGTAAACCATTTCAATTAAAATATGTAATGCATGTACCAGGTCTGAAGAAAAATTTGGTGTCAGACGCAATGTTGGAGGACAGAGGCTATCACATTGTTTTTAGCGATGGAAAATATATACTGCGACATAAAACAATGGTTCAAGCCAAGATTATAGGGATTTAAGTTAAGAATATCTACAAGCTGGAGGTAGATGGTTCCGCTGCCATGATGGGCAAGGTGGAAAAAGTGGTGAGTTGGGATGAGGGTGAATTGTGGCACAGGTAATTGGGCCATCCTCATCATGGAGCCTTGAAATTCATGAAGAAAATTTCTACTAGACTTCCAATGTGAACACTTGCTCAATTAGCTCAGTGCGAGGGTTTCACCATGGGGAAGTATGTAAATTTTATCTTTCATGAGAAGGAGAACTGAGCTTTGGGGATCCTTGAGAGAGTTCACACAGATGTGTGTGTACCATTCTCAGTTGCTTCAACAGCAAAACAAAAGTAATATGTAATATTTGTTGATGAATTTTCTCATAATTGTTGGATCTTCTTCATGTAGAAGAAATATCAAACATTCTCTATGTTATGTGAGTTTAAGCCATTGGTGGAGATAGAGTCAGGGAAGAAAGTGAAGATCTTTTGGAGCGATAATGGTGGAGAATACACCTCTAACGAATTCAAGAACTTTTGCAGCAAATAAGGAATTCAAAGAGAACTCATAGCGCCTCATAACCCACAAAAAAATGGGGTCGCAGAGAGGAAGAACAGAATGATCGATATTGCATGATCAGGGCCTACTGCTGCATTTTTGGGTGGAAGCATGCCACACTATGTTTTATGTGCAGAACGATTGTCCTCATAGAGTACTTGGCATGATTACACCTGAAGAGGCTTTGACTGGTAAGAAATCTGATGTTTCACACTTTAAGATTTTTGGCTCATCCATTAATGTGCATGTGACAGACGTTAGAAATAAGCTGGAACCAACAGCTGAGTTTGGGATTTTCATGGGGCACACAGAAACACCCCATAATTATCGTGTGTATTTTCCAAACATAAGAATGACTGTTGTGAGAAGGGAAATAAAATTTGATGAGGGGAAAGCCATGTGGTTGTCCCTTGAGAGGGATTTCGACTTGCATGCGGAGGAGGAACTTCTATTTCCCAAGGATGACTCTCAATATGTGGATCAACCACATGAGGAGGTTCATGGAGTGGAGGAAGCCACTCATGTAGAGCCATACATTATAAATGGAAGAAGGTGCACCACGGAAGCTGATAGGCTGAGACTCGATGCTACACAGAATGTAGGAGCCCCTAATTCACAGCGCAGACATAAACATTCTCCTAACTGATTTACTGGATACATGGCTCTTATATGAAAATGTATTGTGACTGAACCATCTTCCTTTCAGGAAGTAGTGCAGCAGCCTACTTGGGTTGATGAAATGGTGGAGGAGTATGACTCCATTGAAAAAAAATAGTGCATGGGAAATTGTCCCAAAACTGGTCAAAAAATCAGTGGTAGGTTCGAGATGGATCTACAAGGTAAAGCAAGCTGCTGATGGGAGTGTGGAAAAATACAAGGCTAGATTTGTGGCTCGAGGATTCTCACAGATTGAGAGGATAGATTATAATGAGACCTTTGCACCTGTCACAAGGTACTCTTCCATAAGATCCATCCTTGCACTCTTAGGGCAGATGGGTTGGCTCATTCATCAGATGGATGTGAAAACTATGTTTATCAATGGGATCATTCAGGAAGAGGTGTACATAGAGAAGCCTGAATTTCTCTAGATCTTCAACAGAGATTCACATGTGTGCAGACTCAAAAGAACATTGTATGGGTTGAAGAAAGCACCTTGTGCTTTGTACACTCAGATAGACATGTATTTCACCATACTGGGCTTCACCAAAACTGAAGTAGATGCAAACCTGTACCAAATTGTGGTTGAGGGTAAACTATTGATCATTTTTCTTTATGTTGATGATTTAATTTTTAATGGTGATGAGCATCTGATACACTCATGCAAGGAGGATCTTGCAAGGGAGTTCGAAATGAAGGACATGGGACTCCTTCATTATTTCCTTGGATTGGAAATATGGTAGCGGGATGGTGAAATTTTTGTTTCTCAAGGAAAGTATGCAAAGGAGATATTGGGTATGTTTAAAATAGAGAGCTGCAAACCCATGGATACTCATCTTCCAGGAAATTGGAGGAAAGAGGACACTACTTATAGAGAGGTGGTGTATGCTAATGTTTATCGACAGTTAGTGGGTTCACTAATGTATTTGGTGCACATGGGACCGGAAATTTGCTACGCAATTAACCAACTGACTCAAGATATGGTTAAGCTTACCAAGATATTTTGGAAGGCAGGGAAGAATTTCCTGAGATACCTGAGGGGAACATCAAAGTATGGTCTATGATTGTTGTGAAACCAGCTCCAAAAATAGAAGAAAAGAGATATCAACACCTTAGAAATAAGCCACTTCGAGGGAGCAACCTCCAATACATTACATGAATGAACAATTCTTGGATGATACAAATTAAAAAATCTCCTTTCTATATATAGGAGTCCATGGGGCCACAATGTAATTCTAGACGACCTAACAATAATAATTTAAGGGCACAATAATAACAATATGGGGGTTACAGGGGTACAATAATAACAATAAGGGGGTTACACTAACAATAATAAGGGACTATACTAGTAATATAGGGAGCTAATATGCCCCTCCCCTTCAAAAAGTGTTTTCCTCAATGCTTGAGTAGCTCTGGGTGCTTTTGTATAAAATCCTCATCCTCCCATGTAAAATCTTCAGTGGGTAAGTTATTCCACTTGATGAGATACTCTGAAATTGATCGATTTCATAGTTGTCAAGTTCTTGTTTCTGTGACCGCTTCAGGTTCCAATATGATTTTTCCTTCCTCATCAAGTTTGGGAAATATTGTTTGAACTGGAAGCTTTTCACCTATAACCTTCTTTAAGCATGAAACATGGAAAATTGAATGCACTCGTGAAGAAGTAGGAAGCTCCAATTTGTATACCATAGTACCAATCTTTTGCAACACCTTGTAAGGACCATAGTACTTTGGAGATAACTTATTATCCTTCTTAGCTTGCTTGAGAGACATTTGTTTGTATGGTTGTAGCCATAAAAATACCCAGTCTCCTACATCAAAACTTCTCTCACTGCGATGTTGATCTACCTGTTGTTTCATTCGATTTTGTGCCAAATTCAAGTTATCCTTTAAGAGTTGGAGAACTTCCTGTTGATGCTCAATGTGATATTCCACTGCTTGAACCTTCAAATTTTCTCTTAAAGATGATGTGATGGATGGTGGATGATATCCATAAAGTGCCATAAATGGGATCATTTTTGCTGAAGTATGGAAGGAAGTTTTATACCACCATTCAGCACGAGGTAACCACTTGACCCATTGTGTTTGTTTATCAGATACAAAACAATGAAGATATCCTTCCAAGCATTTATTTACTATCTCAGTTTTACCATCGGATTGAGGGTGATAATATGAGCTATGAGCTAATTTAGTACCCAAACAAGAAAATAACTCCGTCCAAAAATTTCTAGTAAAAATGGGATCTCTTTCACTCACAATAACCTTTGGGTTTCCATGTAGCTTTTGTATTGTTTCCATAAATGTAGTAGCAATTGTACTAGCTTTAAATAGATGAGAAAATGCACAAAAGTGTGCATAGTTGGTAAGTCTATCAACTACCACCATGATGACACTCTTTCCTTTGGACTTAGGTAAACCTGTGATAAAATCCATTGAAATATCCTCCCAACGTTGGCTTGGAATGGATAAAGGTTGTAGAAGACCCGGGGTCTTAATTGTCTCAACTTTATTCTGCTGGAAAACCCAACATTCCACCACAAACTTTTGAATATTAGATTTAAGTCCATCCCAAAAAAATTCTTTCTTCACCTTGTGGTAAGTTTTTAAAAATCCTAAGTGTCCTCCTAAAGGAGAAGTGTGTAGTTCCAAAAGAATCTTTTTTTTAGTTGGGAATTCTTACAAAGATATAAGCGATCTTTGTACCATAAGGAATCATTTTTCCAACTAAATGTATCAGATGTACTAGGATCTTGCTGTAAATTTTGAATGAGTGTCCACACTTCTTTGTCCTTCTTCCATTCATCCCTTGCTTCATTTATCCAATCTATTTGGATAATAGAAATGGCATAAAGCAATGCTTCCACCTCTTCATTCTTTCTTCAGAGTGCATCTGCAACAACATTTAGCTTCCCTTTTCTGTATATTATTTCAAAGTCATAACCCAACATATTTGTGACCCATTTTTGCTACTCTTCTGAAGATAGTCTTTGTTCCAAAAAGTGTTTAAGACTATCATGATCAGTTTTTACCTTGAAGTGTCTTCCCATTAGGTAAGGTCGCCATTTCTTTAGTGCATGCAATATTGCTAACATTTCCTTCTCATAAATAGTTTTTTGTAAATACTTTCCTTGATTGGACGACTTTCAAAAGCAATGGGTCTTCCTTCTTCCATTAAAACAATACCAATTCCATTTCCTAAGGCATCACATTCCACAATAAAGGTTTTTGTGAAGTCTGGCGTAGCTAAAACCGGTTCTAGGCACATTGCCTCTTTAAGATGTTCAAAGGCCTTAGTTGCTTCAGGAGTCCATGAAAATGCATCTTTCTTCAATAATGTTGTTAGAGGTGTTGCTATTCTCCCATAATTTTTAATAAACTTGCGATAATACCCTGTTAACCCGAGAAATCCTCGCAACTTCTTTATGGTTGTGGGGACTTTCCATTCCTTAATGGCTTTAATTTTGCTAGGGTCTACCTTAACACCCTCGTGAGATACAATATGACCCAGATATTCCACCTCTTTTACTCCAAAGAAACATTTGGATGTTTTTGGATAAAATTGTTTCTCCTGCAATAGTTTGAGCACCCTGTCAACATGTTGAACATGATCCTTCCAAGACCTGTTGTAGATTAGTATATCATCAAAAAATACTAGCAAAAAATTTCTAAGGAAGGGTTTGAAAATGGAATTCATCAATACTTGAAATGTAGAAGGTGCATTGGTAAGGCCAAAAGGCATGACCAAAAATTCATAATGACCCTCATGATTTCGAAATGCTGTTTTCGAAATTATCTTCAGTCTTCATTCTAATTTGATGATATCCTGAACAAAGATCCAACTTGGTAAAATAAATTGCTCGATGTAATTCATCCAATAATTCATCAATCACAGGAATGGGAAATTTATCTTTAATGGTGAGCTTATTGAGCTCCCTATAATCTGGACACATGCACCATGATCCATCCTTCTTGTGTACCAATACTACAGGAGCAGAGAAAGAACTTTGACTAGGTTGAATTATACTAGCCTTTAACATTTTTGCAATCATACGTTCAATTTCGCTCTTTTGGACATAAGGATATATATAAGGCCTGATGTTTGGAGGAACAATTCCGGGAATCAAATGAATAGCATGATGATGATCACAAATAGGTGGGAGTCCTTTGGGAGTTTCAAACACCTTGGAATGATTGTCCAAAACTTTTTGGAGATCTGCAGAAATAGATGACTTTGATGTTGGAACTTCTAGTGAGCACAATTGTGCAATTACGCCCCGTTGTTCTTTCTTTAGAAGCTTTGTCATGACATTAGAGCTTATTATCTTTCCCAGCTTCCCTGCAATACCCCATAATTCAACTTCCTTACCTTCTAAAAACAATTTCAAGAAAAGTTCTTGAAAATTAAAAGCTACCGTCCCCAAAGATTGTAACCATTGTACTTCTAGTACCACATCAGCACCTCCCATAGGAATCGAAAGAATTGAACTATTCAATACATATTCCTCCATGGTTATCTTGATATTATGGCATTTTCCAGAGAAATTTATAGTTCCTCCATTTGCAACCCACACTTGACATTCTGGTGCTGGGTATAGGAAACAATTCAATTCCTTGGCTCCCTTACAATGAATAAAATTATGGGTACTACCTGAATCAATCAACACTATTACCTTTCTCTTCTTATATTTCCTTCTATATTAAGAGTTTGAGGAGTGGTAATTCCTGCCAATGCATTACATGATATGGTTGGACTCATTTCTTCCTCTTCTAGGGTTGGTTTCTGGTGTATACCCTCTTCTTCTGAAAATTCTAGTTCATTTTCTTCTTCCTCTTCACAATCTATGTAAAATAATTTCTTCTTAGCACACTTATGACCTTTATTTTATTTGCTATCACAACTGTAGCAAAGCCCTTTTGCTCTTTTTTCTTCCAATTTTTCTGGTGTCAACCTTGTAGGTTGTGGAAATCTAGGAGTAGCAACACTTCCCTCCTTATAGAAGTGAGTGGTAGGCTTCCTTGTCGCCATAATTTTACATTCAATTTCTCTTGCCAACTTGAATGCCTTCTCCAATCAACCAGGTTCCAAAACACAAACTAAATTTTGGATTTTATCCTTTAAAGTACCTATGAAGAGATCAATCCTGTGTTCCTCTGAAATATCAGTTACCCTTATATTCAAATTTTGGAAGTCCTCAATGTTATCCCCCACTAAACACTTTTGTTTGAGATTTATCAATTGGCTAAAGAAGGTGTTGCTCTTTGTATCCTCATAATGTGCCATCATTTCCTTCATAAAAATTGACCAAGTGACAATTTCTTTACGGGAGCAAAGCCATCGATACCATAAAAAATTATTTTGTTCTAAATGTAAAGTTGCGATGCGTACCTTTTTTGTGTTTTGCACATTATTGAGATCAAAATACTGCTCCATCTGTAATATCCATGTTACAGGATCTTTTCCATCAAATTTCCTCATCTCCATTTTTGGAATATGGTGGTTATTCCTTCCAACATTAGAGTTTATGAAATCACGATTAACATTGATTTTGTTCTCATCATGAGTTTCCTCTAATATCTTTTCACCATTAGGAAACATTTCTTGTATCAACTTTGTCAAACCTTCCATGTCTACTTTTAGATCATTCTTCATGTTTTCCATTTTTTCATCGATCTTAGCCTCCATGTCATCCATCTTAGATTCCATGCCAGCTTCCATGCCATCCATGCCATTCTTCATCTTAGATTCCACGCCTTTCTTTAAACCATCCATCTTAGTTTCCATGCCTTTCTTCAAAACTTCCATGTCAAATTTTGTTGCTCTTTGCAAGAGCCAAATTTTTTGCACTTGCTCTTGTAATTTTGATATGTCATGTTGCCATTCTTCATCTTCATGAGTCATAGTAGAGCCTTCTAAAGGCTTAATGGGTGTTGAATTCTTTTTAGGGGCCATTTTAGAATCCAATACTGATATATATTCTACAATATTCCCTTGGAATCAATTCAACTTGATTCTTAAAACAAGACTTATGCAATTCGGAAAAAAAATACATACCTTTTACTTTCTTTGTAGGAGCTCAATATTGAAATTGAATTATCTCTATAATTGTGGATCCTCAATATCTAAAATTTGGTCCTGTAGTATCCCTCTGAAGCTTCTTTCCAATGCCATAGGTTTGATTTGATTTGGATTCTTCAAGGAAAATTTATGTCCAATCTCCCACAATGACCCAATTATGGACTAGTTCAGTATAGCGAACTTGTACGACTTGCCACATGTCATTGTTTCCTCCTTTGGCTTTGAAATTGATAGACAGAAAACTACATTCCATGTGCTTTCGGTCACTTTTTACAGCATTCTAATTCGATGCTCAGAGAGAGAGTTATGAAGCTTTTCCCATAATCACCTCTTTGGAATGAAATTCAAAAGCTTGAAAAATCCCTAACTTCCACAGATCATATTTCCGCCAATATTGCAAACCAAGATCTGAAATTTAGCGATGATGTTCCTCAAGATTTCGGATTCACACTCTAAAAATTTCAGTTTTTGAACCTTCGTAGAAACAAATTTATAGAAAAAAATTCCATGATGACCTGTTTAGGTTAAATTCAGGAGCCTGAAAAATGACCTACCTTTCACAAATCATATCTCAAAACATATTGTGAACCAAGCTCTGAAATTTTACAACGATGTTCCTCCAGATTTTTTCCTCCACACTCTAAAAATTTCATCTTCTTAACCTTTGTAGAAAAAAAATTATAGCGAAAATTCCACGATGACCTATTTGGACCAGCGAAACCTTAGAATCCCAAAGCTCTGATACAAAATGTTGTGAAACCAACTCCAAAAATAGAAGAAAAGAGACAACAACGCCTTAGAAATAAGACACTTCGAGGGGGAAACCTCCAATACATTACATGAATGAAAATTTCTTGGATGATACAAATTACAAAACCTCCTTTCTATATATAGGAGTCAGTGGGGCCACAATGTAATCCTAACCGACCTAACAATAATAATTTAAGCGAACAATAATAACAATATGGGGGTTACAGGGGTACGATAATAACAATAAGGGGGTTACAATAACAATAATAAGGGACTATACTAGTAATATAGGGACCTAAAAATAGTACACACAGATGGATGGAGTGAAGTCGTATGGCTTCACAGATGCAGATTGGGCTAGTAGTCCATCGGATAGAAAAATCACATCAAGGGGGATCTTTAGCATTGGGTCGATAGCAATTTCTTGGTATAATAGGAAGCAACGATCTGTGGCACTCAGTTCACCGGATGAAGAATACATGGTAGCAAGTAAAGCTGCATGTGAGGCTATTGTTATAGCATCATTTCTCACCTTCATATGATTCATGATTTCTTTTATGGCTTTGGGCACCCATTCCTACATACTTGGACAAATTCACTTAAAAACAGTGTAAAAATCCCCATACGCGACTATGCCCGTACTTTTCCGCGTGTATACGCGAGTATACCTGCACTTTTCTGCGTATGACATTAAAATGATTAAAAAATATATAAAAATTCCCTATTTTCGGGTTGGGTTGATGGTTACTCAGGTCGTTCAACCACCCCAGCACGTGGCCAACTGTTTCCAACTGTTGAAACTACTTGGAGGGAGTATAAAAGCCTCTCATGTGCATGGCCTAAGGGAGAGAGAGAATTTATTGATATTATACTCTGTTGGTATTCCCTATCCAAGTCTGATTCCCCGTGCCTCCTGCACTTTCCCAGTTCATTACAGGAAACCCTTGTTTCCTTGAGATGCTCATCTCCCTATATGTCATCTCGTATGCACTAGTTTGGAAGGAGTCTTAGCGAGGCAAGGGCGGGACGGATCCGGACGATGGTCTGCTCGAAGATCGTGGAAGGATTCAGGTGATCTCTCCACTTGTTATTTGTACATGCTATTTATAATACAGAAGTACCATCTTGTTCCCGAAATATACGTGTTAGTGTCTGCTTACATATATGAGAAAATTGTTATTTAAGCATTCATTATGATCTATTTAATGTTTTATATGGATTTCACTAACATTTAGAGTAGATATATGCTGTACAACCAGTCCTTCGTGCTTGTTTCTTCTTGTCTTTCAGGTTAAGAAGGAAGGACGGTTGCTGGGGGTTTGGACCCCGCGGGATCTGCTTCAACCGTAGGACCTACGGGTAACTTCCTCGAACTACTCTATTTAGTTTTTCATGAACATGTATGGTTGTGTGAGTCCTTCTTAAGTAGCATGCTCCTGCTCTGTGGAGGTTGTAACCCAACGAACCTCTAGGGTGATTTTCCCTGAAACAACTATCTGGTTGGGAAATATCTTGGTTGGTTTGTTTGGTTGTCAAAATGATCTAACAGTGATTGATTGAGATAATCAGAGTTTCATTAAACTCTCGATTAATCCAATGTTTCATGATAGGTCCAAGCATATAGATAGCCACTACAATCATCTCAGAGATTGTGTGTAGAGAAGAATCATGTTGCTTTAGTGCATTCCTACGGAAGACCAGGATGCATATATTCTGACGAAGGCACTCACCAGGAGCAAATTCGAATACCATAGAGATAGGATCAGGGTGAAGGATAATATTTTTCTTGTTGAGAGGAAGTGTTGAGATTCAACAACAAGATTCAGCACCCATGCCTAGTGCATTAATCACCTAGTTTCATTTAGCACCTAGTTTCATTAAGCACCCAAACTAGGGTGGGGCCCGCAGTGCTATTTTTGGGTGCATGTGTATTTTTATTATCCATTAATTTAGATGGACATTAAACTGTAATATATTCTCAATGTGGACTTGAATGAGTTAATTGAAGTGGACAATTCAGTTAGCTAGTGGATTTCGAGTTAGAGGTTGGTTGGTGGGACATGTAGAGTAATTCTAGTTGTAGTAGAGTTCAAAGTGCAGTGATGCATTAGTTAATGCAAGTTGTAAATATTTTCACTCATTTAAGTAAGTTAAACTTAGTTGTGCTAGTTGTTATAACTAAAGAGACAAGTAGATGAAGTGAATTAAATATTAGTTAATTCACATGCAGTGATCTCACATGCAACTGAGGATTTACTATTATTAGTTGCATGCATGTACGATCTAGTGGAGACCTAGTTGAGTTCTAGGTGAAAGGGAATTTGACTATCAGTTGTGACATTATTTTATTACAAACATGCAACCAACCACCCATTTGTGTTCCCATGATACTTGCATAGTCAAGGTAGGAAATAATTCCTATCTTTTAGGCATCTTGACCATCACGAATTGTGCAAGCAAGGGAGGTTGTCAAGAGGCTAGAAATTGACTAAGTATTGGTCAGTTTTCTGTGAGGATGGTGTGAGACAAATAGATGAATGTTGGAGGCTCTTGTGAGAAGAGAAAGAAATTGTATTTCTTTCATGATCCATGCCTAATATACAATAGAATATAGTGGGGTTTTTAGTAATATTTCCCAGAGAAATTATCTATGTTGTGTGTGATTGATCTTTCTTCATGCTCATGTGATTAGTGATTGTGTTTTTAATTCCGCAAAAATATTTGTAGAAGTGTTTTAGTATTTAGCTTTCGTACATTGTTAGATCAGGTGAATCCAAGATATACATGCTTGTTGTATAATTTCTTTAGAAATCTGAGATATTGTTTATATATGTGAAAAAAATATTGATTCAAGAAGAAGAATAATTATGTTAGGAGTGAATAATATTCCTCTGAATCCCAAGGAATTCATATGGTTACTCAATTTACCAAAACCAAATAAGTTTTTAAAAATGTCTATTGTAGGTAGTTTCCTAAAGTAAGAAGAAGTCATAATTGACATTATTCAAGAACTCATTTCACCAAATTCATAGGTTCCCTATAATCTTTCTCTTCTACATACTTATTTGTTTATGAAATCATTTAGGGACTTTTGTTGGATCTGTGTGTGCATCATAGATCGAGAATCTACAACAAATGTGCAGAAATTCATTTTCTATCTTCTTTATCACTCATACAAACAAAATTGGATATTCGACTTGGATGATGTCATTTCCAACGAATTCGATTTTTAGAAAGTTAAATGTGTCCAAGAGAAATAGCTTATTTATGATTTTATATATTATAAAAATCCTCCTCTCAAGGAATTTGTTTGATGACTTACCCTGTAATCCCAAATTCAATTTTAGTGAGGAACCAATGCAGTTATGGTATCCTATACTATGGAAGCATACAAATTCTTTAAAATTTTGTTTAATTTAAGATGTATTCATCAATCAAGTGTACTACATGATAATTTGACAAGATCATCCTTGAATATTTGTATGGGATCAAGTTTTCCAATATAGAAAACGAGAGAGTGAAGAAAGAGAAAATAATATGGCAACTCGAACTTATGGTTTCGAAGACAAGTCATTGTTATTTCCTAAATTTTTTCTAGATAGGTATTTTTTTGGTGAAGTCTACAAGAAATAATATGATTGGCTAGTTATATTTGAATATGAAAATAAAAAATAATTTATTTCTTTTTTGTTTACTATTGGAGAATTCACTTCAAAGAATATGGCTCATGCTACCTGATCTAGGAGGATTCATGATGGAGTAAAAATAAAATTCCCTAAAGTTCAATGGAAATAGCGCTAAGTCGGAGATCTCAACGAGGAAATTCCAACAAAATTTGAATCGATTTAAATTGAGTATGTATGAGGAATATATCATAGATTGAAGAATTTTGACTATTTAATTAAAAAAAAAAGTCGACATAGCAGAACATGTGGCAACTTCTCAGAGTGACACATTGCAGGATATACAAATGAAATTTGGTAGTTTTGAATGACATGGTAGTGATATAAGTGATGTGGTAGTACAACTAGTCGCATAGGGTAGGCTAACTTGGTAGATTCTACGAAATTATGAAATCTGCTACAAAACTAGATGCTATGAAACTGTGAAATTGGCTATGAAATCAAATGCTACAAAACTGTGAAATATGCAATGAAATCATATGCCATGTATTATATATTAAATATGTTGGTTCTAATAGAAATTAACAATGATCATGTGGGTGTCATATTATGTTGGTCATTGGGTATAGTTATATTAAATTTGTTGGTTACATGCCATGTTATAGTCGGTTCGTTTATACATAGCCTTGACCACATGGGCAAAGTATGTATTGATATATCGTTTTTGTAACCACATCCAAAATGTGTCGTTAGAATTTTAATATGGTGGATATGTTAACACCCAGTTTTTATGAAAACCATAAAATACTCGGGCTAATGAATATTGAATACGCCAAGATCATGATTTAATCAAGGAAAATCGACCAATGGTTTATGGTATACGTGCCAAGGATAGCTACAACAATATGCCACATATAATGTAGGTTGTAAATAATTTTAACATATGGTTAGTCTTTTAATAAAAATGTACCATATTTATATGTGTTGGTCGTAACCCCTATTGGCTCAACCCTGGGGTGTGGAACCTCTAAGCGTATATATGTAAAATGAAATTTCTCATGTGCCATACAAAGTTGTGGCTTGTAGAAAGGCTAATCCCTTGCCATTTTGTAGTGTGGTTACCACTATTTTTGATAATTCATACATTTTTTTCCCATTTGGATAATTTCAAAAGGAGAGTTGTAGAGAAGGGTTTTTAGAGTCTTTTTAAAGTTGCAGATTAAAGAGCCATCTTTGGATATTGGGAATTTGATGTAATTTGAGTAATTTTTCATCATAATTAAAGAGGCCACTCCATTTTAAGTAGACACGGAGACATAAACCACACTTGGTGAAATATATTATAAATCTCAATTGTGCTCTTAAATGATTCTATAATTTTTTATTTTTTATTGTATTTTTAATACCTTTTTTTAAAGCTTGGTATATCACATTCACTTTAAGCCCAATAAATCATAGGCTCGTGGTAAAATATCTTGATCAAGATTGGTATCAGAACTCAATGAGCTAGTTTTATTTCAGTTGTTGAGTGTCAATTATTACGAGGTACAAGCTTAAAAATGGAGAAGGTGAACTTGGATCTTAAAATATTGAAATTGGTTCAAAATATTCACTCAAATAGGAGAGATGTATTCACCAAGATGAGATAATCATTTTAACTCTGAGGTGGATTTTCTGGAGGTGTTTTCTTTGTTGTAGTCAAAGGTTGAAGGGATTTATAAATAGAAATAAATTCAAGGAGGAGATGGCACTACTCAAGTAAAGAATGAGGGTTATCAACTCCCTCTTCCTCCTTCTCCTCCTCCTTCGAGACCTTTTTCACCTCTTCATTCGTCACCTCCTTCTTCTTCGTCATGACTGCCATCTCCTCATACGAATATTTCTTTGAAGAAGGAATCACTAAAGTTAGATGTTAAGGAACGACTTAACACTATATAATGACTAGCTTAATGCAGAGAGATTAGATAATTGGAATCAATAGATAAAAGTTTATTGTCATATTCAACAGATGGATGAAGATGAGGTAAAGATACATTTGTCATCTCTTTTCCTGGAAGGTACATTATTGGTATGGTGGGAAACCAAACTTCTAGAAGGAAACAAAAAGAATGGTAAGCTCCTTTATTCATGGTTTGAATTCATTAATGCATTAAAGAAGAATTTTTTTTTGTTAGCTTATACTCATAAATCAATAATGGAAGCCAAAGAAAAGGACAAAGAGTGAAATTTTTTACTAAAGAATCTAGTAAGAAAACATTGGCTTTGAATATTCCATTACAATCTGTAGGGATGATTTTAAAATATATTGGTGCATTGCATAGTTATATTTTCCATACTCTTTGATGTTTAATCTTGCTAATTTGGGTGAAGTATGTGTCCAAGCTATTCATGTTCAATCCAGGGGAAAGAGTCTGCAAAAGGATTTCATCAATAAGAAACCATCCAAGTTCAATAAAGGAAAATCTAAAGGAAAGAGTAAAGGTAACAAAGTTTTGATATTGAAGAATGAAGAGGCAAAACCAACATGCTTGCATGATAGGAAGGAAGGGCATGATGATGCTCATGTTGGAAGTTTCATATTGATCAAAGAACGAAGAGGTTTGGAGGTAAGGGAAATAAAAATATTTTTTTGGCACCACAACAATATTTGGGATTTGATTCAGCAGATGAAACTCATGTCACAATTGTTGGAGTACAAGGTAAAGCATCTGGTCATGCTAGTTATAGTTCTTTTATTCCATCTCCTAGTGATGAAAGAAAATGAACTAAGCCTTTTAATGTAAGGGTGATTTTTAAGAATACAAAATTAGATACTCGTTTCTCTATGGATTCCCAAGTTAATTTATTATCTGAGATAATTGTCAAGAAATTAGGATTATAAATGACAACCTCACGGGAAACTTATCCTCTTGGTTGGTGTTGTGATAATTCGAAGTTGCAAGTGACAAAACAATGTAAAATGAGATTTTCGATCACTTCAAAATTGGTTGAGGAGGTTGAGTTAGATGTAGTTCCTCTTGATAATCATGGAATTGATTTGGGAAGCCTTATTTGTATGTCATGAAAGTTGTATTCTTCGGGAAAGAGAGAAAATACCGCCTCACTAAATATGGGGTTGATTATATTTTAAGAGAACATAACATGTGGAATTTTATAGCAAGAATTTTGTACTTTTGGTTGTGAAAGAAAAGGATATTGGACAATATAATTCTTTTTATGGTTGTGATAAGTCACATAAGGATGAATTGGTTAAAATTATTTCTAGATATGATGATATTTTTTAGGAACACGAAGGATTTCTTCCTAAGAGGGAGATTCAACATGGAATTTAGTTTCAAGAAGGTGTCCCAGTTCCTAATATTGGAGTTTACATGATGTCCATGATTGAAAGTATAGAGATTAAGAATAAAGTTCAAGAGTTTCGTGAGAAGAGATTCATTATACCAAGTAACTCTCCATGTCGATTTTATATTGTGATGGTACCAAATAAGGATGGTACATGGAGAATGTGAATGAAATTTTGTGCGTTAAATAAGAAAACAATAAACAATCAATAACCTCTTCTTCATATCAATGATTTTTTAAATTAGTTGAATGATGTAGTTTAATTTACTAATATAGACTTGTGAAGTGGTTATCATCAGATTTAGACTGTAAAAGGTGATGTTTGGAAAACCGGTTTAAAAATAAAGAAAAGGTTTGTTTTAATGGTTAGTATTTATGTTTTGGCTTTGGAATGCCCCAACAAGTTTTATTCATGTGATGAATGATGTTTTTTGGACATTATTTGATAACTTTGTGATTGTAGATTTCAGATTTCTGTGGTGAGAGTTTAGAGTTTCTGGTTTCAGAATCTCCACAGTGAACATTTTTGTGACACAAAAATTCAAAAAGTTATCACAAAGTTATAAAATAATGTCCCAAAAACATAAATAATGTTTCAAAAGTGTGCAATTCCAAAAGAATCTTTGTGAATCTTTTGTGACACAAAAATGTTCACTGTGGAGATTCTGAAACCAGAAACTCTAGACTTTGTGATTTTCTATATATATGATATTTCGGAGTTTAGCAGAACCTGGGATGAACATGTCAAGCATGTCAGGAAAGTATTTGATATTTTTAAAAAGGATAAGCTAAATGTGAAATTATTGAAGTGTGAATTTAGCAAGACATTATTAGTGTACTTGGGTTATGTAGTAGGGGGCGGTGAATTGAAAAGAGATCCCTCTAAGGTTGAAGCAATTGTGAATTAGTCCAACCCTACAACAACAATAAAACTTTGAAGTTTCCTATGAGAAGCCTAGTATTGGAGGGAATTTATTGCTAAGTTTCTATTTATTACATCTCTTCTAAATGCCTTGACTAGTGTGAAATAGGTCCTTCAATGGGGAGGCAAGAAAAAAAAATCCTTTGATACATTGAAAAAAATAATCAGTACCACACCTATATTAGCATTTCCAGACTTGTAGTATTAGTTTGAGATAGAGACTGATCCAAGTGGATTTCAATATTCGGCATAAATATCTCCTTTCGAAAATTGTTTTGGGTACCTACCAAATTCTCCATTGGATTTGATTTTTGGGAAACATGTTGATTGTGATGAACGAAATTATGAAGATAAGGCCTAAAAATTCATACAAAAGATACAAATGGTGCATCAAGTAGTGCAGTAATAGTTGGAGAAGCGCCAAGACAAGTATACGGTTAGGCATGATAAATAATGGATGGATCATCATTTCCAAGTTGGTGATAAAGTTTGGTTAAACTTTATATGTTGGTTAGGGGAAGGTAAAAATATCAATACAATTTTTTATGGTCCATTTACTATTTTGGTGAAGATTGGAAATAATTCTTTCGAGATAGATCAACCACCATATATGTAGATTTATTAAACCTTGAATGTGTGGAATTTGAAGTTGTATGATCATTCTATGATTATATATCAGGATGAGAGTGATGAAGTTCCTTCCATTGATGGATTTTCTCCTATGTATCTAGATAAGTTACAAGAAGATTTCATTCTAGATAGGAATATGAGGACATCACATTAGGGAGATGCAGAATATCATTGATTGGGTCTTAAGGGAATGAATCCAATAAACTTGGCATGGTGGATTGAGATAGGGAAAGTGAGGGAGAAATACCCTCACCTATTTTTTGACTAGTTTATCTTTCGGTGGTCCAAAAGCTTTCGAGAGGGGAGGATTGAATCATGAGGATCCAAGATGGCCCAAAATTTAGAGTCCCCAAATTTTGAGGGAAATAACACCAATTTGTGGAGCTTAAAGATAATATTTTGATGCAATTTGAATCATGTTGAATGGAATCTCTAAGGAAGATATTAAATTTTGATGAATTTTGACTATTTAACAAAAAAATTCCAAGTCAACCTACCATAAAACATGGAAAATTATCAAATTAACAAATGGAAATCCATAGATATGACACCTTGTAGATGTGAGTGAAATGGTAGTGATGTAGGTGATGTGGTATTAGTGAAACATGACACATGTTAGGATGACTGGGAAGAGGATATGAAACTGTGAAATCTGCTACAAAATACGATGTTATTTAACTACGAAATGTGATACAAAATTAGATACCACATATTATATATTAAAAATTTCTCCTATAAAAACAGTCGAAAATGGTCACGTGGTTGTCATATTACATTGTTCATTGGGTATATTATATTAAATGAATTTGCTACATACCATGTTATTATTGGTTCGTTGAAACATAGTCTTGACCGTGTAGGAAAAGTATGTATTGGTATATGGTTATTATAATAGTTACACCCAAATTACACATCAAAAGTTTAATATCGTGTATATGTTAATTAATAGGTTTTACGACAACCCTAAAATATGTGGACCAATGAAGATCAAATTTGCCAATATTATGATTGATTCAAGGAATATCATTTGGTGGTTTATGACATACATGTCGAGGATAGTTACAACGATACGCAATATATAACGTATAGTTGTAAATAGCTTTAACATATGGTTTTTTGTTAATAATACCAGCCTAGATCCATCTTAATTCCAGATCTATCAAGCTCTAAGAGGGATCAAATCTCTCGAGGTTCAAACCTCTTTTTTGAGTGAAAAACTTGAGGAAAGTTTTGCACCTCGAGAGATTTGATCCCTCTCGGCACTTGATAGATCCAGAGTTAAGATGGATCTAGGCTGGTTTCAGTCGTGTGCTGCCAAGGAAAATCTATCAAAGATATGATTAATTTTATCAATAATATGTAAATATATCAAATATTAATATAATCATTTTAAATATGCTAAATATTTCTGATATTAACTTGGTCATTTTAATTTTAAATTTTCTTAGTTACCTCAGTTTATTGAGATGATAAATATTGTTAATAACTACAATGATGAAAAATGATGAAATATTTTTTTTGAATGAAAAATGACAATAATATCGTTGAAAGATAGAAAATATGAATAATAAGAATGTACTCATGTTACAAATAGTCTTCATTGTGATCAATCTCAAACTATTTTCTTCTACTATTCTTATTGTCACCCTTGTTATTTTTGTTATCTTTTCATATGAATTATATGAAAAATAAAATCTAAATCATAAACCAATTAAATATTTAGCTCGAGCTATTGTAGTAAACATGATACCTTGTCTCTCTTGCTCTCCAATATTAATAGGTTAAATTACTATAACACAAAAATCAATGTACATTGTCAATAACTTTTTGTGCTTACACTAAAATCAATGCATATTGTTAATCCAATCACTTTAAAATTAATTTACCGTCATATATCCAATTACATCAAATCATAAATCAACATATACATTGAAATCAATGCATTTAATGCAAGCAATAAAATAAGATTAGAAAATAACTTCTACATTGAAATCAATGCACCTAATGCAATCAATCAAATAAGATTAGAAACCAACATCTACACTGAAATCAATGCATTTTCTCAAAGCCATCAAATAGGATTGGAAATCGCCATCTACACTGAAATCAATGCATTTAGCGCAAACAATCAAATAGTATTAGGAATAATCTACATTGAAATCAATGCATCTAGTGCAAGCAATCAAATATAATTATAAATCGACGTCTAAATTGAAATCAACACATCTAGTGCAAGCAATCAAATAGTATTAGGAATCATCACCTACACTGAAATCAATGCATCTAGTGCAAGTAATCATATATCATTATAAATAAATATCTACACTAAAATCGATGCATCTAGTACAAATAATCAAATAGGATTATAAATCACCATCTCCACTTAAATCAATCCATCTAGTGCAAGAAATATTCTTCCCTCTCTCCACCCTCCATCCATATCTATATCCCCCTCCATATCTTGTTTTTTGTTTCTCTATCACACGCCCCTAAACACACATGCTCTCGCACTCCATATATATCATTCTCTTTGTCAATCACCCCCTCTCCCCATCTCTCTCTTCTTCCCTCTCTTCACCTTCCATCTATATCTCTATCTTCCCCTTCTCTCCCTCTCCCCCGCTAATATCTCTCTTTCCTCCTTTTGTCCTCTCTCCCTCTCTCTCCATCTTCCTTATCACTCACTCTCTCTCTCTCTCTCTCCACATTTCTCTCTCTATGTCTTTCTTCTTACCTCCCTCTCCCTCCCCCTCCAAGTCCATCTCTCTTTCCCTCCCTCTCTCCACTCTCTCACATCCTCTCTCTTTTTTCCTCTCTTTCCCTTTCTCTCCCATATCTCTCTCCCTATCTTCACCCACCAACTATGTTACTATATCCCTCCCTTTCTCCTTATATCTCCTTCTCCCCCCCTTATCTCCATCTCTCCTTATTTGTCTCTTTATCTCAGCCCCAAACAGACATGCTCTCTCTCTGTCTCTCCCTTGTCACTCCTTCTCTCTCTCCACTTCTCACTCTCTATATTTCTTATTTCCTACATCTCTCCCCCTCCAACTTCATTTCTCTATAGATCCCTCTCTCCTCCTCTCTCTCTCAAGTCCTCTCTCTCGTCCTTCCTCTTTATCTCTCTCTCCTAACTCCCTCTCTCTTCCCTGATCTCTATCTCTCTCTCTCTCTTCCCTCCAATAATCTCTCTTCCCCCATCTCTCTCTCTCTCTCTCTCTCTCTAATCCTCTCTCTTCCCCCATCTCCCTTTCTTTCTCTCTCTCTTTCCGCCCCTCTCTCTCTCCAACTACATTACTATATCCCTCCCTCTCTCCTTCTCTCTTCTTCTCTCCCCCCTTCTTTCCATACATCCTACTTTGTCTCTTTATCTCACCCCTAAACATACACACTCTCTCTCCATCTCTCTCTCTCTCTCTCTCTCTCTCTCTCTCTATTTATTCTTAGTTATGTAAAATAATGAACATAAATATTCATAAATATAAAGCAGATTATGGAGTAAACATGAAAAGAGGTTTTATTCACTTACCATATCTTTGGTTTATTTATATTTTTATTTATTTACCATACCTCTTTTATTTACTATGGTATTTGGGCCATAGGCTTGTTATATAATTAGATTTTTATTTATAATCCTATTTGATATATTTTTATTTATTTACCTTACCTCTTTATAACTCTTTTATATTTATTTATTTACCATACCTCTTTATATCTATTTTATATTTATTTATTTATCATACCTCTTTATACATCTTTTATATTTATTTATTTACCATACTTATTTTATAAATATGGTATTTGGCCCATGGTATCAATATTAATTTGTCCCATGGTATTCGTCCCATATGCTTCATCTAAATAAAACCTCTTTTTAATTTTTTTTTACATATAAAAATGTTTATGGAGTAAATATAAAAAGAAATTTATAATTTTACCATACATCTAGTTTATATCTATTTTTATTTATTTACCATACCTCATTTTTATTTATTTAAATTTTAAAATATTGCAATTTTGATGAGGAAATATTTATGTCTTTAAATATTTTAATTTATCCATAAAATATGGGTTTTCTTATTCATTTTACAAATACTTAATTAAAAGAAATATTAAAACATTTTGGATTTTGCCAGTTTGTGTTGAATTAACTCTTTTCCTTTGATTTAGGAAATGGTATTGACTTTAGTAAAGAGTAAAGATGTTTAAAATTTTACTTCATTTGGAAATTCAATGTGGTAATTTTTTTTTTGTTAAAGGTAAATTTATGATCCATTCAAATTCACGTATATAATTTACTATCCATTCATATTATATAAATAATACATAGATGTATTTTAATAGTTAATCTCAGCCCATTAATAAGTTTAAAAAGTTATATATAATCTAAATACTCAAGTTATATAAAATTCAAGATTAGGTTAATGCTTTGGCTGACATTAGAAAAAGTAAAATTTATGGGCTGTAAATTGCGCCTCTCAGCACAAATATACCATTTTTATATATGTTTGGTCGTAACCCTCACAGGATCTACCTTGGGATGCATACCCTCTAAGCCTATATATGTAAAGAAAAATTTCTAATGCACTATACAAAGTTCTGGTTTGTAGATAGGCTAAGTCATTGCTATTTTATGACATGGTTATCAATAGTTTGATGATAAGTCATATAATTTTTTCCCTTTTGGAGAATTTTGAAAGGAGAGTGGTAGAGAATGGCTTTTAGAGTATTTTAAGAAGCTACATAATAAAGAGATAGCTTTGGAAATTGGGGATATGATGTAATTTGAGTCATTTTTCATCATAATTGAAGAGTACACTCCATTGGAAGTGGACCCAAAGACATAGTCCACAGTGGGTGAACTCTGTTATCAATCTTGTTTTTGTTTTTTTATGATTCTGCATTTCTTTTTTATTTTTTCATATTTTAATAGATTTTTTTCAAGCTTCGTATTTCACATTCAATTTAAGCCTAATAAATCATACCATTGCATTAAAATATCCTAATCAATACTGATATTGCAATGTATTTGGATCATTTTAACTTAATTAAAGATGAAGTCATTAAATAATTTGATCCGAAAGGTTTTTTTGTAGAACACCTAGAGTTTGTTAGATACGAGCGCTTGTTCCTTTGAGCTAGAGAGTAGAGAGAGGAAAGTCATAGTGCACCAACATAAAATCAGGAATTTCTTAAAGTTGCTAAAGAATCCATTTAATAGAAGAGTGAGGTCATGGGACGAATATATAAGAAAAGAGGAAAAAATACTATGGGACAATTGCAATCTTGCACATGTTGTACTATTCGAAGTTCATCTACCAGTCAAAAAAGGAGAAAAAATGTTGCAAGTGAAAGACTAGTTCATGGTGTGCTATTAGATGGCGGGGATGATGAAGAGCCTCTTCATAGAGTCACTCTAGAAAGAGTGCACATGGCTAAATAAACCAAAATCAAGAGTCTACATGAAACAAGGAACATTAATAGGCCATGAACATGGAAGTTGATAGTGCTATACTACCTCATTGGGTTAGTAGTTATCTGCAAGAAAATAAAAAAAAATGAGGGAGAAAATTCTTGAAGAGGTCACTACTTTCGATGACCTCCTTGTTGCGTTGCAAAATGTAAATTATTATAGGGGAAGTAAAATATTGAGGATTTAATGTGTACATGTTCACAACACTACACTTATTGATCAAGCATAAATGGATGTTGATGTGTTTGGGATTGGAACAACAAGGCTCATTAAATTGTATCAAGCTCTAGGTTTCGTGCTTGTAGAGTTTATCAGCCAACAAGATGTATAGTATCTGAAATTGAAAGCAAGGATAAAAGAGCTAGAATATGCTCTAAACTTGTGTCATTTGTTGATGCCTCCACCTCCCATAGATATGATAAATCACTCAACCTCAAAGCAGTGAAATCATATATTATTAGTGATATATCTAATATATTGTGAATTATTGAATATCAATGGAAAGAAACTTTTGATCCGTCAATTGCAGAGAATTGATTCATTTGTCAAGTGGGTGAAAAGTGAACTCGTGGGAGACAAGATATTCATATACAAAGACTTATTAACTTTTAGTCGTAAGATTGATTTACTGTCTCATCTAGAGAACATGCAATAAGGGCTCCCCGATGTTGATTGAATGAAGGAGATAAAAGTTGCATGGTCTGAGAGAATCAGAACATTAGATACATTAATTTTTAATGTGGAACCATATAAATTATAAGAGATGATGTGTATATCAAGGAAATAGTAATTATTGAGGATCTAAATGGTTTGTGCAGTCTAGATTAATTTCAAAGGAAAAACTGACGGATGAATTGGAGATGATGAAAAAATCAAAGAAAATAGAGTTTGATGATATAACCGGTTTTTCTACAAATGAAATTAGCAAATGGATAATTACTTTTGTAATTATTAACAAATATAACTTTTCCTTGGCTTTGCAATTGCAGTAAGAGGCTAGGGATATTGAGGAAGAGATATTAAATGAACTTGTGAGATGGGATATTACTGTCACTCCGATGAAATATTTCATTAAAGCTAAAGTGAAGGAATTCCTTGAATAAATTGTGATTTTAAAAGACAACTAGCAGTCAAACAAGGTTAGACTATTTTGTTGCATATTGTAAGTGTTTTAAAATATTGAAACATTCATTTTTCTATTTATAGTTTTTAGTTATTCAAGTTTCTTGGGCACATTATCGTGAACTAATTCACATGAGCCAAATCCTAGTTCTCATTGGGATGAATGCATTTACTTTTGTGATCTAAATATCAAGATTTTTATAAGTTCATTTATGCAACATGGATTATTTTCTATATCATGACTATATAGTCAATCCTTGTTTCAATTATGATTATTGTGTGTTCTAATTCTTAGTCTATTCACTAGTAATGTAAATAATTTTGAGGTATTTTGTTGCATGAAATATTGTATATGTCTTAATTCTCTAACATTGTGAAAAAACAATAACTGAACATATATTCTCCAATATTTTCTTTGAAATTTTCTATATTAGCTAATGTTCAGTAATTTATTATAATTAAAATTATTTTTTGATTACTTTTCTCCAATATTCAAACTATTTACCTATTTCCTCAAAAATTCTTCGATAATGCTTTGTGTATGAACATGTATATATCTCGATTCTATAGCATTCCTCGAGAACATTGATTAAACATCATTTTATAACGGTATGCCTTTGATAGTTTATATTTTATCTAATATCTTGTAATTGATGGCAATGAGAAAGGATGTTTAGTAAGAATTTTGGTTATTAGATATATTTTCCATATGTAATATTTGTTTTAATCATATGCTCCATCTGTTTTGAGTTTCTTGACTAGTTTTGTGTAGAATTCTAAGATATTTAGTGATGTTTTAATATTCAAATTTAGTAGTTTTTATCTATTTTTTTGTTTCATTCATCAATTAGGTGTAAGACTAAATTATTCTATTCTTTTGAAAATGTGCAACTAAACAAATGATAGTTATTAATTTAATTCAGAAGATTCTTTACTTATGTACATTGCTTATTTTTGTTCGTACTTTAGCTTGTCACATGTCTGTACATACTAAATATTACATATGAAGCCACATTTTTCTCTTCGTAGACTTTTTCATAGCATATATATCCGCGAAATCCAATTAAAGCATGATATTTTTTTATTTTACTATACATGTCTCAAAATTTTTAATTCCCGTGTGTTGTAGCCGCTGCAACAACACACACAAATTTAGCCTATCACTAGATCTTGGGTCCCCTTATGCTTTTAATGTTTTATCTACCATTGAATCTTATGGGAGATTATACTCTGACAATGTGTGTTGCATTTATCCACCGAGAATAATGTTGGTTCACATTCTTGTGACATGCATGTTCCACCTTGATTCCAGTCTCTAATATGCAACTTTAATTTTGTTCTTCGCAATAGTAGTTACATTATCATCATTGGAATCGTGTTGCATAAAAGGACCACCCTCAATTATTTATCCAATTCATATTTTTTTAGGGTTAAATAATTTTTAGGAAAATGATTTTACACATATTTGGAGTAATATAATCAAAAGAATCCAAATCACATGTAGTTACAAAGTCATCCAAAAGTCACCTCTTACAGTTTTACAACATATCATGCTAGCAATTCGTTCTTCTTTCAAATTTTAAAAGTCCGTGTCACATTTTTGATTAATTCATTTTATGTTTCGCTATGCAAGGAAATATTTCAGCGTTTTGCATACTCAATGAATTTCATCATTTTACAAAACCCTGGGATAATGATACATGTGACACCATATTCCTACCATGGAGGAAAATTGACAAAGGAAATTGAAATAGTGTTTCGAAGAATTGAAAGGAGTTTATTTTAATAAATTGTGTAACAACTCAATTACCCTAATATTGAATCACGTTGAAAGGTCACGTAGATGGTTTTGAATAATTGTAATCAAGGCAATGAAAAGCACACAACCAAGCATGCCATGAGATCATAGATACAATCCACACATGGGTCAAGAACTTAATTTTCCTGGTGAATACAAGGATAGAAATATTTAATTGACCAATTTAATATATTTTTGAATGTGCTTTGATTCTTGTGAGGCTTCTTCATGAAAGATGTGTGGCCACATATTTGTTGGAGTTTGAGATGATCAAAATAAAGGTAGTTGAGTTAAAAGCTAAGGAGGTTAGGGTGAACAATTGTATACTATATCAGAAAACAATGTTTTATATTCTTCGAGAGGAGAGTGAAGGCTATGAAAAGTTGGTGACTCTCTTATGTCAGTGTGGCTTTAGTAAATTGACACATAAGAATGTTTCTATAGCGATCAACACAATTAAGTTACCAATTTTCCACTTTCATCTCGACTCAAAACATGTTTTTTTCATTGTTTTGGAATATTTTTATCCGCAACTTGGAAATGATGTTTTTATTAAATTAATACCTATCTTCCCAAAGTCTCATGTTGCACATATTCTTGGATTTAAATTCCCCTACTACTAGTTTTAAGATGTAAATGAACCTATATTTGAAGGAATGTACAAACATACAACATAACTGGTGAAGGAGGATTTTATTGACCTTGTTAACATATATGCACATTTACTTTCCAAGGATGAAGAATGATTTGAGAATTATGAAGAGATCACAAAAAATATAAATATTGTAGCGGTAGGGAAGGAACTGATGAAAGAGAAAAAACCTGGAGATGTTGCAATTGATTTATTTGTAGCTCTAGGTATGGAAGCAAAATATGGTGGTGAATGTTACTCACAACTTGTTACAAATAAAAAAATAGGTATAAAGAAATTATTTCTTGCCGTTGATGATTGGTTTCATGTGCATTTGTTGTTGAAGTTTATTTCTCCTCTTAATGCAGTTGCACATAAAAAAATCTTTGATGGTTTGTTCAGGGTTATAGCAAGGAAAATTTCATCTAGCTATGCCATCACGAGGCCATAATTTTTTGTAAATATTGGCTCTTGTAATCGATCTATTGATAATACAATAATTAGAGATGGTATGTCGAAATAAATGAGTCAAGTATATTCCTTTATTGAATTTCTGATAGAAAGTTTGTAGATGTTGGCTTCTGTTGGTCCATATGTTTATCGAGATTCACTTCTCGTACCGATGGTTTGGAGAGACTTAATGGGTTATTTTTCATCTTTCATGGCACTTTTTGTATCTTTTTAAATTCAAAACTTAGAACATTTAGGGGTACTTTATCATAGATATCCTCATATTTAGTTAAAGGAAGCCTGGTTAAATGTTTAGGAGGCATTGTGAACAAGTTTTCTTATATATTTCCAATTTTTACCTACAAATCCAGTTGTAGGACAAGATATATGGGAAGTAATTAGTACCCTCCCATATGAGGCATGTTATCACTTATATGTGGAAGGTTATCACTTATATGGGGAATGGGAGAAATATGATGAACACATTCATGGTATTTTAGTAGCTCGATGGACTTCCAAGTTAGATACTAGGAGGTTCTTGAAAATCATGTGAACGATACACTGTCATAAGAAGGATTAGATCAAATATATGATGAAAGCTATTTCTACAACTTTTCCTAAGCATCATAAGCATCATATACTACAAGTTGACAAAATTTCATTGAGAAAATACAACAAAATTTCGTTTCCAACTAAGATCATGACTTGTGACCTCCCTTTACCCACCGCATGTCATAAAATCAGTGCACAATTCATATTTGTGACCACCTATTTAATAATTCTCCTATATTTATTACTCATACCCTATTTTCCAGGTGTTAATATTTTTTTTACCATGGTCATACATAATGTGTACCCTATCCTATCACCTTTACAAACATCAACTAAGTCATGCCCTAAGTTCTTCTCCAAAGTAGCAAGTATCATAATTTGTGGTTTAATATTCCCATGCCTTGATATATTACTATGTGACTATTGGTGTCCACTTTGGTTTTTATTATGAATTTTAATTTTGGTTTCAATCGTCAACTTAGTTCATGAACTTCAACATATGACTCGATCTCACTTATTTCCATGTGTTACAACTGGAGTATTCTTGAAGAAGATTATAATCCTGTTGAGGTTTAATCGTTATAGTTTCCCTCCACCATATGGATTATTCCTTTCGAATGGTGCGATTGAGATATATGTGTGTGTGTCCCTCGCAAAATCCCTCTTTGTTCTTGCAACTTCAAGGTCCTTGGCCATTTACCCTTGAAGTCCTTAGGGCTCAAGGACTAAACTAAAATGACATATTTACATGTCCCAAAAGAGCCAAAATATACGATTAATGATTAAGATAACCCTTGTATCACATATTCCATAACTAGCCATTACCCAAAGTTACAACCTCCGCCAAAGTTATACGTACTGACTAGTATGAGGTCACAATTATTATACTCAAGGTCCATTATTAGTTGTTTAATTGTGTCATTTAAAATAGGATTATGAGGTGTGACCTTCCTGTTAGACTAGAATTGTGACATGGACATATGAGTCCTTCTTGTAGTTGAAAATCGCATTTCCAGTTCATAGCATTGAAATTGGAAAGTGCAACATGGCCTTGATAACGAAGATTGTGACCTACACTACAAATTAAAAAATGTGACCTACCATAGAATTATAAAATGTGACCTCTTTTTCGTGGGTACATGTGACATAATTAGTTTGAAAATCTAAGTTGTGACCTCCTGGTGTGGTAACATATGTGAAATAATAATTTTCACATTTGGAAGCTAAAGTATATTAATTTGGTGATTTATAGGGAGAGATAGATGTGGATTTAGATAGATAAGGATGATTGATAAGTTTTTTATCATGGAAAGAATGTGATTGTTTTAGGAGATTGGCACATGTATGACATCGATACCGTAGATAATATATCATGGATATATAATTTCTCTAGAGATTATAGTGATTTAATTCGACATTTCCATCAATATTCAAAAAGATGTATTTTCAAATTGAAATGTGAAGAAGGAAGAAGGAATATTGAATCTGGGACTTATGATTTATTATGTGGTGTGAAATATGGGATTTTGTCTCAAGTAATAGATACAAGTTTGTCAAATCATTTCTCAAGGGTTAGAATGACCATGAAAATGCATTATTTACTTTGAAATAGTATCCCATGTTGCATGTGCATCCTATACCAGCTATCAGTTCCAATAATATGGAACAACTAAAAGAAGATCTTTGGCAGAAGAAACTTACTACCCTCTTTTTTTTCACATCAGCTAAGGTTAATACCATATTCCCCAATGGGTAAAGAATATAGTGAGAATGAGCAATGCACATCTATCAAATAACTTGATAATCCAAGAGGAAATGATGCAGATGGTACGCATTTCAGTAGAGGTAATCGTCAAATTTTGAATGAATAACTAATAGCGGAAATTAGAAAATAAAATGATTTATTAGATAATTCCAAGGAATTTGATCTCTCTATTTCATCCATGATATTTACAACACTAGATTTTAAACCTTAAGAATGAAAATAATTTCCATTTATATCAGTCAAATAATTCTAAACTTGTTGATTACACAATTTTATCAAAACATGAAATGTGTTCTCCATTTGATTGTATCTTATCTTAGGCATGTGTATCGCTAGATGTCAATACAATTATTGTGAATGAAATGAAAACAATCAGATTTGTAAGAAAAACGGGTTGAAGAATTATTTCATAGCACATAATGGTTGAATCTATGTTTCTTATTTCTCATATATGCCTCTACTTTAACATTTTATCTCTATCTTGCAGGTTCTATTAAAACGAGTAACTACTAACAAAGTTCATGTAATGATTTCAGTTAAGATTAAAGGAGGGGACAATATTTTCGACCGATGAAGAGAAGGATATGATCAAGATGATAGAAATAGGCTCTAATTTTATCAATGCACCATTGAATTATCCTACAATGCATCTTTTCCAAGCTAAGAATCCTTTGGTACATTGATGTTAGCTAGGGTTTTCTTAGAAAGGTTGTGCAACTAAGGGTTCAACCAGTGGGCATACTAGCTCCATACAGGCTTCTAGGAAAATTCAAAAATCCCAAATGGATGACATCATAAGATGTTTTAACGATTGATTCGATGAAAATGAGGCATACAGACAGCTAACATACATTTTTTAAGGGTTGGGTCAATTAACACAAGATGTACAATATAGATTCCCAAGGCACCACCTCAACCAAGTTGAGGAATGTTGATATTGGTCTTAAAAATAGTCTACCTGATGAAAAGTGTAGTAGCAGGAAAATGTTCATTGAATACAATAAATGAACATCACAATGTTGTTCATAAACTCATTCAAGTCTCCATGGCTTTGCCACAACATTTGAAACAACTACTTTATGGTTTGAAATAATCATTTCTACTCTCCTCATAATTTCTCCTCTCATATTTCAAATACTTCTTATGATAATGTCAACAGTAATAAAGATATCAATTGAGAATGTAATAGTCATTAGACATGAGAAAATCATGAGGAGTTTCAATAGTCATGAGGTTAGGTGACAGGTCATGGTAGGTGAAAAATCACCTCACTTCTATAAATTTACCCTCATGTTTCATTTGAAGGGTACTTTAGCACTTAAGATAGGGCTATCATTAGATAGTTGATTTTCTCTTAAGCAGCTAGAGGCACTTAACTCTTGGAAGCTAGTAGGGTAAACTATGTTGAGGCTAGGGTTTTTCTTTGGAAGATGGTCTTAGTATCCATGTTCCACTACTCTAATTTTTTGTGCTTGTTGATATGTGCTTGGATATGCAACATGGATAATGAGAAGTTCTTCGTGTTCGACATTGATTCATGTGCTTCTTAATTATGGTTATATCGGTTTTATAGTATCTCCATTATCTTCGTGTGTGTGTTTCAAGTTGGTGATATGTTAATGAACTATTTCATGGCTTTTGTTTTGCAAGGATACCTTGAATCCATACTTTATTTTTTCACACCATGTCAGTAATTGTTGTTGCTGCGACAAATACCCTCTAAAATTTTACCTACTATTAAATTTGTGTGCCTACTTATGATCCCATAATCCATCACCTCAAGCTCTTCATTTTCACTTCATGATTGGTTGATTATTTTCTTATGAGATTATAACTGTTGAAACCACTTTTTTATGCGTGTTTATCATTTTGATGAATTCTTAAGCGTGCCTTCTTCCATCAAGATCGGTAGTTAATGTTTATCCTTGAAAACAGGTTTTCACAATCCTTGAGAGTAGTTCTTGTGTAATCTCTGAAGCTAGTTTTTGCACAATCCCTAGATACAGTGATTGTGTATTCCTAGTGACAATAATTGTGCAACTCTCTATGATAATCACTATGTAACCCTTGACTATATTGATTGTGCTATTCATAAATACAGTGACTATGCAATTATTGTTTAAGTTCAATGAAAAAATTTAGTCAACAATGAGCATGTAATCCCATGAATTGGTCATTCTCTCACTCTTAGTTTCAATTGTATCATCTTTCCAATCAATCTCCCCAACTATCACTTTTGTGCACTTTTTTTCATAACTGTCGCTTTAAATTTTATGACTGCCATTTTTTGTTTCTTTCACTTTAACAAGTGTCACTTGTTCATTCTATTAACTATAGAATGTGTCACTTCTCACATTATTTAGTGTTTACAAGCTTCATTTTCACCTTTCATATTGTCCCAAGCGTCACTTCTGATAGTTTTCACTTTTCTAGGTGTGGAAATTTCGTGCACTACTAGAGGTAGCTCTAGTGCACTCTTCTACATTATTTTCTAATATATATCGTGATAATATTCACTAGAAACTCTCTCATAGATCAACTAACTTTCTATCTGCAGTTGACACTCCTATTGTAACTTGTACTGCAAGTGTCACAAAGTTACGTTTCAACTATCACACTTGGAGGTAAGTGTCGTTATGTCATCATTTAAATGGGTACATATTCATTTTGGGTGTTAATTGTTCATTTTTGTGTCAATGATTGTTTGTGAGTTTGTGATCAAGTTCGAGTCATGTTCTAGTTCATATCTCATCATCTCCGTCATCCCACACTTAGTCAAATTGTAAAGAAATTCCTTGGCCCAACCAACCCTATTTCAGTTAGAATCCCTAAAATACAAATTCTATAGTTGTAATCCTTAGTCATCATCCCATGCTTCCTATATCAGTGCACTACAAAGTCCATATCACCAAGGACTACGCACCACATATTCACAATGCCCAGTTGTTGCCTCCTTTCCCATAGAATTGTGGAATATTTCCTCTGAGTCAATCTCCCACTTTTCACTACGCAGTTTCTATCAGCATTCAACCTCCATGTCTCTCTAAATTTTTCAACTATGCAATCCTAGCACCCAACCTCTCTCTTGAACGATGCATTGCACAGTCACAAGGGCATGCCTTACTATCTCTGTCAACTACGCAATCTCCTCTCACGGGTCTCCAGCTACTACGCGTTGTGTTTTCAAAGTCATTAAACCCTCACTCCTTCCTCCTAGAAATATGCACTATGAAATCCTGAATTCCCCTCCTATGTCCTACACTCAGTCCCATATTCGATCAGTGAATTTCGTGAAGCAGGATACAATAGGGGATTTTTGGACTAATGTCATATTTTCATGAGTGAATCTCATATGCAAGCATTGTATCTTGAAATAAAAGGATTATTTTTAAGGAGGATCCTGAGGATATCATGGAAGAATACATGTATGAAGCTAGAAGGAAAAATACGATAATCAAGCACGAAGATGAAGGGACAATAGATAGCGAAAGAAGATGTAAGATCAAAATCAAATGAAAGACTCCATATCAATCACCATTAGGAGGATGAAGATAAAGAAAAATAAAAAATCCATCATGAAGGAGATACAAAGATGGAAACTAGCAGAAAGGCTTGATCTGGACACATCACAATGAAGTTCTATGTCATTAATGCCAAGTCATGACATCTCCAGATCTCATCACAATGCCACTTGTGTCAATGGGTCTTGCCACATCATTTTGGAATGTAATTATTTTATTTTCTAAAATGAGGAAATACAAAATCTGAAGAATACCAAGGGTACCACATGGAACATCAAGATTCATTAGAAATTTCTAGAGTCGTTGGATTCTCAAAGGTGATGATGGAATTACAAAAGTCATAGTAGGAGCTTAAGAGTCATGAGGAAGGTCAGGAGTCACATGGGAGGTGGAAAGTCACCACATTTGTTATAAATATACCCTTATAACTCAAAAAAATAAAATTTTGGGGACTTAAGCTCGTTATCGTGGCTTCCCTCACTTGTCATAGGAGAGAAATATTTAATTGGAGGAGCAAGTAGTGACTTAATATTCCACAATTGGGACTAGTGCAAAAACATTGTAATTGTGTATCTTGGAAATTTAACTTAATATATGAAGCTATTTGAGTTTACGGACGTTCATTCATATTTCAAGAATAATTGTAATATTATTCTTTCATTGTTTAGTATGGTGTATATTGTTTGTGTTAACACATACTAATGAAAATGAAATATTTTGTTGGCATTGGTATTTATCTAGTTGAATGTGTTATTTTATTTTCTTTGATCTTCATTCTCATTTTCTTGTAATCTTAATTGTGAAAGAAAATTTTATAAATTGCTATTGTATGTCTCACAGGGTCAAATTACTTGGTTGTTTCAAGATTGTTTTTATAATATCTTATGTTAAAAATTGCATCCAATGAATATTCCTAAGATTAATGTCAACTAGCCATATTTTTGGTTGGGGCTCCTACTCCAAATGATGTGAGGTATACTTGCAACTTCATATTGGGGATACCCCTTGGTTGATGAATTTCCAACATCGTCAACAATTAGCTCTAGGAGGGCCAAATGACAAGTGGAGCTCATTGAGTGTGTTTTGAATCTTTTATCTTGAATGGATAATTCCCAAATCATATTGCTGGGATTTTTTTCTAATAGATCTAATCTTAAAATTTCACCTCTTCTGGAACATTTTTACAAATTGTCTCAATTAAGGTTTTATGGTGCGGGTACAAGATTCATAGTTGAACATACATCTCAATTTCTTAAGTTTTTGGTTTTTCGTGAATCTGATTGTGAATATGCTTCCTGTCAATTATTCACCCTCGCAATTAAAGCTCAAGTTAAATTATGGTGTCACACCTTACCATTGTGCATCTATTCATTCATTTGAACAACACTTGAAGGAGCTTCATCAATCCTTTGATAGGTAATATTACCCAAATGTTTATAAATTAATTAATAAGCTTAGAATTAATTCTAAAGAATCAATAAACAATTTTGGTAACAAATTTCTTCACTTTCTTTATGAGTTTCCTAAAGAAGGTGTCTATTGCGATTTCTTCAAAGAAAAGTTTCAGTGCTTTGTTCAAATCTCCTTGAAACAATATAGATCTGAATCCTTGGTTGATTTTTCTTTCCCGACTTCTATTGATCATGAGATACCTTCAATCTTAGAGGAGGAACCTATCATCCTTTATGTTCCTTTTCCTCATCCCTTTTATTTTTTTGACAAGGTTGTCTTTAGTACTATGGAGGAAGTTGTCAAATTTGGAAACCAAGATGTTGATCCATTCATCCTATCCTCATTTTATCTTCTTGGTTGATACTCTATGCGCAACAAAACTAAGGTGAAAACTGGTCCCTTGATTTCGCTAGATCACATTAATGTAGATAAACGAATTATTGACTTTGAAATCTTTAAAATTATTGTTTCTTCAAGGGAAGCCTATGATCCTCTATCATCTACATGTCATGATCCTTTGTACCTTGAATCACTTAGTCAATATAATCCCCCAACTAGTTCTTCAAATACTTTTTTTTTTTTCAATTTATTGGTCCAAATGTCAATCAAATACAAGACGGTCCCATTCCATGAGTATAGAAGCACAAATTTGAAGATACTTTGGATCTGTCTTTTAATTTTCAAATACCTATATGTCAAGATGATATTCCTTCATCCTCGGTTGATTTAGAACCTAATTATCTTGATAGTCATTTAAATGAAATCATATTTATCAATCAAAATGAAGCCTTTGGAAACTATCACTCTAAAAACAATGACTTCATTGATATGCATGGTGATGAGTTTCCATGTACATAGGATGATATCTTGTTTTCACAAGAAAAATCTGATTTGTGAAGCTTTGATATGGAATTCGGTCTAATCATAGAATAATTTATCACATGAAATTGGTCCTGAAATCACCAGGCCTTATGTGGAGATGTGTGTGGTGAATCAATTATTATATCATGATTTTCTAATTCTATTTATGATGAATTTATTTTCAAATACACACAAGGTGATAATGTGGCCCATGATGAAGAAGATGATATAGTAATTCTTGAACATTTGTCTTACAATTTGGGTAATTTTGGTGATGTTGAGACATACGATGAGACTGATTCCAATAGTTGTTATCTAATTCATAATGCTCCCATTGTTATAAAGAATGATAGCTATCTTCACATAAATTTTTATATGATCATGCTTTTTAAATTTAATAATTCAATATTTAAAAGTTCGAGGACTTGTTAGGAACTAAAGGCACTTTAACTACGGTTTACGGTTATATCAAGATTTCACAATATTGATGATCTCTCTAAACTAGGTTAGATTAGAATTATCTCATATAATTATTTTATTGGGATTTTTTCATTGTACGTAACCTCTTTCCTGAATTATTTTAAGCATTTTCAAGATAATTCTCTTAATCCTCAAGATAAAATCTCTGATCAAATAGAAGATTCCTATTTGGACAAATATTCTTTATGCAAATCCCTTGCATCTAAGCCAGAATCAACAAGAATAAATTTCTTGAATGCAGAAAGCCATGAAGCCTATGGTTTGATTATCAATATAAAAGTCATTATTGGTTGAAGAATTCATATTTGGTAAGTGCTTTTGTGAACAATCAACTCCCAATATTTATTGTGAATGTTATGAAGCTAATCATTTTTATTCTTTCCTAATAAATCCTTTTGACCAACATTACATTATTTAATAATTTAGTGAATCAAAACCCTCATGCTAATATGGTAATTTTTCTACCTCATGCTTCTACTTTTTTTTAGCATGGTATCCTAATTGGTAACTTGAATTTAAGATTCCAGTAGTTGTTAACCATATTGTGGGTATAGTATATAATTTGGAACTAAGGGAACTGATGATGAATTAAGAATATTGTATGACAAATTACCAATTTTATCATAACACTAGAGCTATCAAATTTCATTCAAATAATCATTTTCCCACTAGTATATTTCAGGATAGTTGTTTTATATTTATTGATCTCGTTGAACCTATTAATATTGATGATTCATCATTCCACTACTCGGATACTTGTCAGGTAAGTGAGGAACTTGAACCTTTGTTGATGGTTATGTCAGGTCCTCACTATTTTGGTAAGGTTTCTAAATAATATTAGGTTATATTTTCCTTACAAGATTCTCCTCATGATTCAGATGCGCAAAATGAAAGTTCATTCTCCCGACATTTTCAAGGTTTTCAAAAGGATTGTTTTGAATTTCATGACTGAATATATGATTGGATGGAAACATCCTACTTAGAAAGCTTTATCACAAATAATAAGTTTCAAACTTTTTTAATTATTGCTAAGAATGAGAGAAAAAATGAAGGTACATTCACAAGAAGTTTTCAAGGTTTGTATCATTGTTTTTCTAATAGGAACGGTAAGGTTGTATATTGGTTAAAGTCAGTTGTTACTAAACATATTTATAACTCTAGGAAATAACCTCAATTTTTGGGGCAAGCTATTCAAGTTGTTATATTTACTTTTGCAATTTTGTTTATATTGTTTTTAATTTCTTGTATCCTTCTACTAGCAAGCCTGGAGAAGATTTGGAGGCTAACTTAGTCATGACCTTCAAGCCAGTTAGATTAGGAGTAGGGATAGTTACATTTCATATATTTTTTTTCATGGACCTTGTATTTTATCTATTTTTATCAGAGGTATATATAATTTTCTCCGAAGGAACAACCTCTCGTGCTCTCAATAAGTTAGGATCCCTCTTCCACCTTTTCATATAAACATTGATAAAATTCCAATGATCATATTAAAAATAAAATGAAGGGTGAAAGAAGAAAAATTATTCTTGTGCAGAGAGGTGAAGGAAATAAATTCACCGAGGTACTAAATAGGCTTGCTGGTATCGAAGAAAGTCTTTTTTCTTGTAGTGACTCTATCAAGGTATTGAACAGGCATGCTCACAACAAGGAAACACTAGAGATGAAATCAAAAATTTGATAATTTCAAACCTGTAATTACGTATTACCCTTCTCCCATTTTGAAAGAAGTGTGAAATGGAAATATTTTTGGAATATTTTCTTAGTAGAGAAGGGAATGTAAGAGACTATATCCATAACCAAGATAAATGGGGAATCTGAGGTGACCTACATGGTGAATAAATACTTCCTAAAAGAATATATATTGTGCATAAATTTATACCTAAACAAATAATTTGGGGTTCTTCCAATGTGTCGTCAAGCTTTATCGATGCGAAAAACACCCTCCAAAATTTTCCCTACTCTTAAATTTTGGAGCCTACTTATGATCTCATGATCCATCACCTAAAGTTATTCATGTTAATTTTGTTATTGGTTGATAATTTTATTACGATATTCAAACTATTAAAAACACTTCCTTACACATGTTTATCCTTTTGATGCATTCTCAAGCACACCCTCTTCGAATAAGATCAGTAATCAATTTGCGTTGTGAAATACTTGAGATTATTTCATATGTAGTCTCTAGAAGTAGTGTCTGTGTTGTCCCAAGATACACTATTTGTGCAGTTTTGAATGACAACTACGCAACTCCTGATGACCATCACTATGTAACCCTTGCTGATAGTGACTTCCCAATTCATAAAGACAATGATTGTGCAATTTATGACAAGTGTATTTCGCATTCCAACCATGATCATAAAACCAAATACAACACACCTTCAATAAGATAAGTACCAAAACCACCGAAATAATTCAATTTCCTTAGTACGTATGAAAAAAATATATAATGCAAACATCTAAATAATAGTCCTACAAAAATCATGATACATGCATGAAAATTTGTTGTCTCGTCGAGTTTCATATATCAAGTGGAAGTGCCAAGATATAGAAGTATAATGATGCCACACTAGCCCAAATAATGGAACATTAAGTGACGACTTTCTTCTCCAAAGAAAGATATTCTCTCTTATTCCAATGGTAGAGAAGCCAAGCTAAAAGATGCAGTCCCAAAAGTCCTTTTCTTGAGTTATGAGGGTGTATTTATAAAATATAAGGTCACTCTCCACCTCCCATGTGACTCTTGACCTCCCTCATGACTCTTGAGATTCTACAATGAATTTTCAAATTATTACATGACCTTTGAGCTTCTATACGGATTTAGAACTCAATAGTGACTCTTAATATTCCATACAGGACCCTTGATCTTCCACATATTTTACATTTTCTCATTTTGGTTAATTACATATTTAAATTTCACAAAGGATGTGGCAAGAAACTACAACACACGTGACTCTTGAGATGACTCTTGACAATGATGACATGGAACTTCATGATGGTGTGGCATTTCCAAGCTTCTCCTTTTACTTCTTTCTTTGCATATTGATGGTCTATATTGCATATGATTTGTATTATTCCTCCAAGGGGATGATTGATATGTAGTCTTCATGCAATCCCAATATTATATTTTCTATCAGAAGCTAGTCTCTCTTCATTTGAGTCTTCAATGATCCACTTCTCTTCTAGATCCAAAGTTGTATTATAGTAGGCTATCCTTCTTCTTCCCATTCATCATCATCCTATCATGACAAGATATAGCAACTAAAACTAGAAATCACTCATGAAAATATGACATCAGTCTAAAAAAATCCTAGTCTAACATGCTTCATGGAATCAGTAAATGAGGTTGGAATTGGGTGTTGGACCAAGAGGCAGGCTTAGGAATTGCACAGTGTGCAGTTCTAGAGGTAAGAGGGAGGAATGAGGCTTGTTAATGCATAGTGTGCAATTTAGGGAGGCCTAGGAAAGGTGACCACGATCAAGAGATTAAGGAGGTAGTATTGAGGCTTGAAGTTTCCCACTATGCAGCACGAGAGAGATAGGATCGTAGGAATTATGTAGTTGCACAGTTCAGGGATGCAACCTGGAAGCTTGAGGATTGACATTGCAAAGTGCACAAAAGAAGGCTGATTGGGAGGTTGATATGTGAAATTGTGGATATGAAGGAGTCAGGATTAATAAATGTGACTGTGTAATGTGTATTTTTGGAGGGTATGAACTATGCATTGTGAAGTTCCAAGTTGCATGGACTGAGCTTGATAGTTGAGACTTCGCAATGCATAGTTCCATGTTGTTGAGTGAAGGACTGTTGTTTGGGAAAAATATTTTCATAATTTGACTAAGTGTGGGATTAGTGTGGTCTAGGTGAGAAAGGAAAAAACTTAAACATGATCACACACTCAGGAAAATAAATGACACAACATTAATCACTCAAAACATATAGACAACAGAATCCCCTCAATGTGATGACAATAGAACAACTTCCTCCAATTGTGACACTTAAGATACACTGTCCAACTCCATTGACAACGCTTTTGTGGCATTGCATCGAACTTTGGGAGTGAGTGTAATGAGTTTATATATGATAAATATGACTCATTATCACCAAATCTAATCCTTGAAATTAACCATAACTACCCTTATGCAATATGAAATACTTCCCATGCCAAAAGACAACATTTCCATGGTAAGGGAAAAGTGAAAACAACACTTGCAAAATGCGAACAACCTTGAAACTGAAACATGCCAGAGAAAAGAAAACATGAAAAAGACAATTATGAAAGTCAAGGAAAGAAAAAATAGAGGTCATAAACATGAAATAAACACTTGTGAAAGTGAATTTGTGCAAAATCAATAGTTGGAAAACTCACTGAAATAGAATAAAAATCACAAAAAAAGTGAGAGAGTGTCAATTAAATTTCGTGTTGACTACCAAAATAGGTTGAACATTTCACAGATAGCATCTTGATTGACCATGTTATTCCTATTCAATATTGCGTAAAATAATGCACTTATCAACTTGTTACAAATTTAACATGTGTATGGAAGTGACTTCGACAGTTAAAAACTGAGAAGAATACTTAAACACTTAGCATAAAATGCATCGATCATGACGCAGTTATGGAATGAAATATCTTTAGATTCCTAATAAGCTCCAAAATTCACATGTACGAAAAATTTTGGAGCATGTTGATCATTGTGTCAACACCTCCATGAACTATGAATTTCATAGTTTCAATCCTTAGTCATCATCCATGCCTCATATAACCACACACTACACAACCACTACCTTTAAGGACTATGCACTACATAGTCATAGTGCCTAGTTGTTTCCTCTTGTCCCTCATAATTGTGAAATATTTCCTCCCAGTCAATATCCCACTATGCATGTCACATTTTTTTCCAGCATTTAGCCTCCCTGTATTTTTCAAATATTAAGCTTTGCAATCCTGTGGCCAAGTAACTCTCTTGAACTGCGCAGTCACAATGGGAAATCCTACCTCATTGTGTTACTATCCCCCTCAACTTTGTAATCTTCTCTCTCAACACTCTAGCCATTGTGCATTGCATAATCACATTCATCATATCATCATCCCTTCTTGCTCTAACTATACACTTCACACTACCTTAGCCTCCTCCTATGTCCTACACTCAATCTTAGATCAGATCAGTGAATTTCATGAATAGGGCTAGACAAGAGTATTTCCAAACTGATGTCATCTTTTCATGATAGAATTTCATCTGTAAGTACTATATATTGACATGACAAGATGATGTTTAAGGAGGATTCCATGTATATCATGTAATAAGACACTTATGAAGCTACAAAGACAAATATGATCATCAAGTGGAAAGATGAAGGGATAGTAGATTGAGACAGAAGATGAAATATCATTATCACATGGAAGACTCCATATCAATCACCTTTTATAGGATTAAGATAAATAACAATCAAATATCCATCATGAATAAGATACGAATATGGTAGCTAGGATAAAGGCTCGGTTGGGACACATCACAATGAAGTTCCATGTCATCAATGCCAACTCATGGCATCTCCAAGTGTCATGACAATGTATTAAGTGTTAATGGGCCTTGCCACATAATTTTGGGAATGTAATTATTGTGTTTTCTAAAATGAGGAAATGTAAAATGTGTGGAAGACCAAGGGTCGCACATGGAACATGAAGAGTCACTAGAAATTTCTAGAGTCATTAGAAGCTCAAAGGACATGAAGGACTTATAAAAGTCATAGTAGGAGCTCAAGAGTCATGAAGGAGGTCAAGATTAATATAGGAGGTGGAATGTCACCTAATTGTTTATAAATATATGCTCATAACTCAAGGAAATGGACTTTTGGGGACTTGAACTCTTCACCTTGGCTTCTCTAGCTTGGCATAGGAGATATTTTTCTTTGGAGGAGAAAGTTGTGATTTGATGTTCCATTATTGGGACTAGCATGGAAAAATTGTAAAGGTATATATTGGAAATTTTACTTAATATATGGATCTATTTGAGTTGGAACACTTTCATACATATGTAGTGAATGACTGTATGAATATTATTTCATTATTTGCAGTGTATATTTGCGTTAAACACACACTAATGAAAATGAATCATTTCGTTGGTGTTGGTATGCATCTCATTGAATTTGAATTGTTATTTGATTTAATCGTTGTTTTTATGAACTAATTTATAGGTTAATCAACCATTATTTCCACACTTTTGTGTGTCTCTTTTAGGATATTAATATTACTTTTATTTTGGACACTCACCCTTTATTTTCTTATCGTGAAAACACCTTATATAAATTGAAATTATATGCCTCACAGTCTCAACTTACTTGCTTGTTTCAAATATTGTTTCTATAAAATATTATGTTAACAATTTCTACCAAGGAAAATTCCTAAGATTAATGAAAACTGACCATATTTCAGGTTGGGGCTCCTACTCCAAATGGTGTGAGGTCTAGTTGGGACTTCATACTGGGGAGACCCCTTGGCTGACGAATTTTGAGCACCATCAAAAATAATTTATTGTAAACTAATTTTCAATTAACATTGAGAAATTTCCTCTTTATGTATGTCTAATATTTTTTTCAATCACTGAACCTTCATGTGGCATGCTTCATTATTTTGTTGTGTTGTTACAATCTTGTATCTTGTCCTATAGGTGATCAATCATGGGTTGACCTCATTCCCATTGTCTAAGCATGTATTTATTTCCCTCACTCTAACATTTCCACATTTGATAGCCAATAGAAAAACTAACATGGTGGAAGTTAGGCCCTCCTATCATATGGGGATCTGATGTCAAATAATGTGACTAATTGGGACTTGACACTAGGTAGACCAATTATATCTTGGTGGGAAATTTTCCATCTTAAAAGGAAACTGTGTGTGAGAAGGAGGGATAGGTGAAAATTTGAGTCTGTTGAGTTCCTATCTTCACATCATATCTTAAAATGGATCCTTCCCAAATATTTATGGTGGGTTTTTCCCTAAAATTCTCAATCTTCCAGTTCCCACAAAAATAGTTCATGACTTGTCACAAAATATGTTTGACGGTGAGGGTGGAATATTTGTGTTTTAACATGCATGTAAATTTATTCAATTTTTTGTTTCTACTAAAGTAAATTTTGAATATGCTTCTTGCGGAATTTTCACCCATACATTTGTATGTCACATGAAGGAATGGTTCAAAACATTACCAACTACATCTATCGATTGTTTCGAGTAATTCATCAAGGAACTTAATCATTCTTTCGATGGGTACAATTTTCAAAGTTTTTTTAAAAGTATTAATGAATTTAGATGGAAACCACATTAATATTTTGATTATTTTGTTGATAGGCTTGTCCATATTTATTATCAATTTCCTGAGAGAGCCTTGGATTGGATGTATTTGAGTGATTTTTTTTTTACAGTTGGTTTACCTTTCTCTACAAAAATTTCAATCTGAAATGAATACTAGTTCTACTGATAATTCTGATGATAATATGAATGTTACAAATTATCCATATCTTATCCCTAATTTTTCCTTTCCAAATTTTGTGATTTGGGAAAACTCTCTAGCTTTTGAGGAGAAAATTATTACCTGTGAAATTCGTCATCCTCCCATAGTTTCATTACATAAACAAATTTATTCCATTAATAATTCAGCTAATGATGTGAGCTTTCAGAAAAAGGAACCAAGTTGGTTTTCTTTCAAAATCCCCATGAATCGTATTGATATAGGAGAACCTATAAACCAAGTTGATAAAGCATCCCTCCCTATTGATGACACCCAACTTAGCATGTTAAACATTTTCCAAAATATATTCTTGAGTCACCTCATAATATGATCCCTCATTCACATGCTTGTAATGACCTAGAAACTCTGTTAGATAATGCTCACTATACAATCAATTCCACAGAGTATAATATAGAGGTTCATATTTTTATGTTATATCAAAATATCGAACTAGTTTTTTTTGAAAGTGATGATTCTTCTAAGGATCCTTTACATTCCCCTTCATCCATGAAAATGGAACATAAATTTCTATCACATAACATTGGGGTTTCACTTCAAATTTTGAAGCATAACATGCATGGATGCTTCCTCAAGTCGACACTAATGTGAATTATTCAAATCTTGTATAAGTTTTTATTCAAATTGATGCCTCATCACATGATTATTTTCATCTGTTGTAACCTGATTTATTTCATGATTCTGTTACATAAACAATTTCGCTAAACCCTGTATATATTGATGTTGTTGGTTTAGATTGGAATCAGGTACATAATAATGTTATATCACAATTATAATATGAGGATATTGAATCCCTTGTTCATGATCTTTTCAATCTGCAGTCCTTAATAGGTGAAAAGGAATATTTTGCATCACAAAAATATCAAGAAAATCTACTAGTCTATTTCTACTCATTAGTAAACTTGAAGAGTCTCGTTGGGTAAATGCCATATCTGATCAAATTAGTGGCTTTAAAAACTATCATCTTATAGATAATGTGTTCAATAATAGCCCTGAAAAAATTATTCATATGCATTTGTTGATCTCACTAAGTCACCAAAATTTTATTATCCACCTTTTAAAAATTTACGAACTTATGAGGAAGTTGAGGCATTTCAACTTCCATTGGTAGTTATGTCAGGTTCTCACAATGCTAATGTGATCCATAAACTAGGTCATCTTAGGGTTTCCTCACAATATTATCTCACTAGATGAAATTTTATTTATGAAATACTATGATTCGAGTGATGTTTCTCCGAGTGAATCCTTTCATATTCTATCATCCAATATCGAACACTCATACTTTGATTTGTTTGTCAAAGACAATACATTGTAAATTGTTTCAAATCTCTCATAATATTTCCTAAAAAGTGTAGAATGTGATAAGGTACAGTTTCATTATATCTTACCTGAGACTCATCATATTGATTCATCTCCATCTTTGAAACTAGACGAATATTATCTTTTAAACATCCAGTCTCTCAATATTAGAAAATCTATTCAAATCAATGACATAGTCAATAATGTTTTTTTTGTCATAGTTGATGATTACTATGTGAATTCATCTATTGATCTTACAAAACCATAAATATTTGATCATCTACCATATTAAAATTTAGAAGTTTGTCAGAGTAGTGAGGCACTTTAGCACTCAATCATGGTTATGTCAGGTCATCACGTCCTTGAAAATATCCACGAACAAGGTCATATTAGGGTTTCCACGCTCTATTGTTCTCCTCTCACAATTACACCACACGAATACTGGTCCTTGAAATATTTTGATGGTTTTCAAGCTAGTCATTTTGAGTACCATGACAGGATTGCTGACTAGCTTCAATAGTCTTATGAGGAAAATTTCTCTACAAGTATGCAACACCGTCTCTCTTGTGCTTGATTTATTTTTAAGAACTAATGAATTCATACTATGGATAAGCACTCAGGTTTTTCAAGATTATCATTTTATTTATCAGGATATAATTGTGGCCTCATTAGAACGATATTTACTAGCATGCTTTCTTGTTGGTAGGATCGACCTTCTTTTTCTTATGCGTGAATTAGAGGTAAGTATTTTTGTTTTTACGCAATACTTTATACTCATTTTAAGTGTCAACCTTTTTATTTTTATAGGTTGGGAAAAATTTCGGTGGCTACATTGGAAGTTTGAATTCACATGACTTGATCTCCTCTCTAGTTAAATTAAAGTTTTAGGCTCTCTAGTTAGGGTTCACATATTAGAGTTTTATGTTTAGCCTAATTAGGGTTAATTCATTTTTTTGTTCTATGTTCTTTATGATAGGTAGTTTAGTTTTTTTCATGCCCTTATTCATTTATCTTGCATTCTAATCCCTGTAATTCTCTTCACTATATTGCATTTACAAATTGTTTGCATAAGAATTGCATGGTTTTTTATTGCAGCTAGTTGATTTAATATTGCACCACATTTTTTTCCCATATTGCATGTAAATTTTTTGTTCATTGCATCATTCATTCAGTAAATTGAATTATTAATTCACTTCATTGTATCAGGCATTCATGCTCCACTTAACATTGATTTTTTTTGTTGTTGGAAAAGCATTACATTTGTTCCCTATGTTGCATGGCACTACATCATCCTTCTCAAGAATTGTTATATGCCTACCCCCTGAAAACCTTATATGTCGCAATAATTTTCCCTTATGCCCCTTTGCATATGATTAAACCCTAGAAAAACTTCATTGGCCTTTTCACCCTAATTCTCAATCCCTAATTTAATGGTTATGTGTGTTTGTAATAGATTCTCCAAGAGGTAGCCTCTCATAGATCCAATTATTAAAACTATGTCCTAAACATGATTCCTTTAGGCTTTTAGTTTGAACTGTTAACAAGGAAAATATGAGTAGGTGCTTGTGGGGAACCCTTATTAGTTAAGGTGACCTATATTGAAAAACTAAACCCTATGTCTAGATTTGTTCTTGAATATTTCAACAGTACGTTTTCATTGTCCACCTGTTTGTCGAAGACGAGATGTAGAAGTGTGGCATGAGGGAATAAATAAATAAATAAATAAAAATTCATTATATGTTAAAGAATAAACAACCTCTCCTCTCCGTAAAATATGTTTGGATCCTTCTATGCAGGAAAACCCCTTTTGCAGACAGAAACAATCCCTCTAGTCCTATGGAAGGATATATCAACAAATGAGAAAAATATATGAAACATTTCCTAACTTATAATATAAAACAGGAATGAGGATAGACTTCCTACCTCTTTTTGATGCTAGTGCCTTTTGTGTAAGCCTTGATTCTTTCACTTCCATAAGCACAATCACAATTTCATCTCCGTTGGCGTAGATGAGTGCCTACAAGGAAATACAAGTGGAGACAACAAACAAATACAAAGCATAACAATCTCTAGTATAAGCTATGTAAAAGATCAAGGAGAACTACAATAAACATGTAATAATAGACAAATTTATGGAAAGGAAACACATAATGTACTATTAATATAACTATCAAGGGAGAAATATAACTAGAAGCCTCGATGTTGGACGCCTCCTTTAGGTTAGACTCCATCCTAGGCTCAACTCATCAAATGACTTCCTCCTTCAAAAATCGGGAACAATTGGGAACACTTAAACTCATAGGATGGAATCAAACCATTGATTGATGGTAGGGGTTTCATTCATAGGGAAGCAAAGTGAGTTGAGGATCCATAATAAGTGGGAGGAGTTCTAAATATTAAGGGAAATATCCATGGAAAGAGGATCCATGGAAATGAATGGGAGTTCTCGCTCCTATAATCAACAACCCGAAACCACGTCGTCATTATTGAGAATTCGAATAAGGGAAGTGTTCGGCACCGGATTTTTATACTTTTCTCTCCCATTTTATCCCATCTTTCTATCTCTTTGTACCATTTTTGTTCTTAAACACATGAGGTAAACCCTTTTATTTCATCTTTCATGGTCTTGATGGGAAAATCTATCGGCCAACGGCGGGGGATCTCCCGGTAAAAAGTCCCAAGGTCCCCAATAGACCTTGAACCGTTTGGAATAGGGATCCCATTCGGGGTATGGGTCCGGACTTCTGATTCTCCTTTCTTTGGGTCTCGCTTAAACTCTATAAACCAGTAGATATACACACTTAATCAAGTGGTACAAGACATATGATTGATGCATTAAACGTGCATAGAACACTATGAGTAGCAAGAGGAAATAATAAAGCATAAGTGCCAAAGGAAGCGTTGTTAAGAACACGTCATTCGGGTCATGCTTGTAAACTGTTCTAACCACAAAAGAAAAAATTCCTTATGGAAAGAACACCCTTCACTTCCTAAAAATTTTAAACGATAACACAAATGCTAATAAACAAAGTCATCAACATCCGTTAAGAAATTGAAATGAACTCAACCACCATTAACATACTTAGCAAACTGTTATGCAATTGTGATATGAATTGAATATACAGTTCCCTTAATCTAAAGATATTTAGAAACTGAAAATATAATACTCAATAGTGCTCATACATATGTCAACACCAGATCCACAAAGGGTTTTTTCAAAATGCTTGTATTCATGCTCAAGTTGTATATTCGTCTGGTAATACAATGTACTCATCTCGAGTCCCCAAAAAAAAAGCTCCCCTTTACAAGTTCCTGAAGGAGTATTTATAAGAAAAAATTTCCCTTTGGGCTTCCTTGAATTTTTGTCTTCCTGACCATTGGGCTACCTTACAACCCAGTCTATTCTGCGACTTGTGACCTGAGCCACTGATGCGACCTTGCGACTTGACTGGATCTCGTGATTTGCGACCCCCAAAGAACCGCCACCGCGACCTTTGATAAATTTACAACCTGCAACTTTTCTTGACAACTTCTCAAGACCGCAAGCAACAACATCACGAATTCGTGACTTCATGCAATCTGTGACCTGCGACCTCGATCAGTCTACGACCACATGAAACAACATCTTCTATCTGCTGGAGATGTCATGGCCGTACTAAGGGAATCTGCCTATGTTGGTAAGTGGGAGAGTGGTGTTTATGTTTTGGGTGAGATGCTGAGCATTTGCATAATGCAGGTTTTATGGTTGAATTGAAGCCCAGCTTTGCATCCTCTGGAGAGAGCTACCAGTTCTCTTAATCCGGGTGGACATTACTATCCCCTTATGTTACCTGCAAGTCAACAAAGTAAATCAACATTTTCTCATTGTTATTTGCATATAAGCGTATTTAAATCAGCCACATGTAGATATATGTATATATATATATACACACACATTAGGGAGTCAATATACGAAATGCAATAGTTTTATCAAATTTAAAATCAGTTGGACCCCTGTGTGGTCAAATATTTTGTCGTTATGTTCTTAGGCAGAATGGCTCATGTGGGTTATCTTTGCACTTATTCAATCACTGTAACATCCATTGGTATCACTATGGGCTTAGTGTTGAAATTGAATCGATGATCACTTCACAAAGATGTGGCTTAAATGCTAAGACATGATCCTCCCTCCTCCTTTCTGAACATGGTACTATATAGAAATGAATTTATGAAACATGGGCATAAACACAAATCCACTGCTCCTACTTCCCCTGATGATATGGGTCCTCCATATTTGCGATTCTTGAAGAAGCATATCTTTCAAGTTGTTGAAGCCTTTTGCATCGATACTAATCACATAAAAAGAAAAAGAAAAATACTTCTTCTATGATCGCGGAGGCCTAAGATTGATGGTGTACTTAGATGCTATTGTGATGCGAAGAGTTTACTCCTTGAGATTTGCAGAATATCAGTATGAGATCTCTCTTAAAAAATAATTTTTTGATCCTGTAGTACATTAGCATAAGGTTGAAAACTTTGGTGGATGTTGCTGAGTCAGGTGTTCACATCTCAGATCAGTTTGCATGTTCTGTGACCTAGCGACTTGGTTGCACAGTCGCATGGTCGAGGGTTGCATAATCTGTCAACTTCCTTGGTGAGTTGTTTCGCGACCTAGAAACATGGTATAGGTCGCGTGGTTGCAAAGGGACTGGGTCACATCCCTTGATCGACAGCAACGACCCCATAAGGTCGCAGATCTGCAATACCTTACTCCTCTGCCTCCTTTTTTTGTTAGAAACGAAACTACGACTAGTCATTCTCCTGGCCAGCTACAAATGGCATTCATCGGGTTGCGGTAGTTCTTCTAGGCATGGCCTAGCGTAGTGTCATACAAGGTGCTATAGGTGTGTTACATAGTAAGTATCGTTTTGGATGCATCTTCCATAATTGAGGTATGCACCAGGCTTACACACTGAACACCACACTTGTAGCTGTGTTTTTTCTTGAGTCTACTTTTAAGTGCAAAATAGAAGAATGCATATGGTTGTGATACCTTTTTGTTGCCATTCCAAAGTTCTTGACATTCATCCCAATCTGATGTCCTGTTAAAAACAACCTGCACTTCCATGTTTTTGATTTATTTACACTTCTAACCTCAAATATACCTGTAATGGCCGATATTCGTGTTCATTATTTTGGGTTGCTTCTATATCCATCGTGTAACCATACAGCACATGGTTTGAACAGTCAATTAATTAATCCTAACGGGTGCCCATGTTTCTCGGTGTGGTGCCTAATGCATGCTTAGTCTTTAAGCGTTAGCTACAGCGATGCTCAAGCCGTTGCTGTCAATCACGCTTCTCCTGCGATTTGAATACGTGTGTTCCCTCCCTCTCACATTGCCACCCAAATCCTTATTCAATGATTCATCCTTTTCTTTGTTCAGCCAAGCCTCAAATGCAACTTGACCAGCAATTCTGGCATGCTCTAAGTCTACTTCCTTTGCATATTTTGCAAGAGACACATCATTTCCAGCATATGTGTAAACATGATCAAAACCTCTCAATTCATGAGAATGGAGATTAATTCCTTCGTCATCCAAGTTAGGGGAAGCATAGCCTCTTCCCAAAAACTTTTTAGTCATGTTTTCACATCAGCAAATTTCATTTCTCTCGATCTTCCTTCTATGTTGTCATGATGGGTCAAATTTGTGCAGGCCATAAATTATTATGGACCTCAAATCACCACCAGCTATACCATCTGATCCATGTGCTTCTGGATCGGCATCATCATGGCCAATCACATTGTGACTAAGCTACAATTTTTTGTTTTCCCTTTGTATAATCACCTCCTCAACTGTGTTTTCTATTACAATTCTTATTGCCAATACATGATGTAGCTGACCAATGTGATGAGCACGCTGTAATGTTTGCTTGTCAACTTGTGGATTCCAGTCCTGCTCATAGAAAATGACAGTATCAGCTCCTAGAAGATTCAAAACAACACCGCCAGCTTGAGTAGATATTAAAAATACAAACGCCTCACGAGTATCATCATTGGCCTTCCTGATGTCACTTGACTCTGGCAGTGTCAATGCTTTGACACCAAAGCTTTGCAAAGCTACAAAGCGCTCTTCTTCTCTTACTGATCCATCAAGACGCTCATAAGAATACCTTCACAACTTTAAGTAATCATGAAGAATGTCTATTGTCCGCGTCATTTGAGAAAAAATCAAGACACGATGTCCTTGACTATGTAGCTTCTCAAGTAAAATGTCCAAGATGATGAGCTTGCCACTCACGTGAACCAAGTGTTCACCTTCTTCAAATGGCTCTGGCTCCACACCATTGAAAAGATAAGGATGGCTACATGTATTTCACAGTTGTACCAAAATATTTTGTAAAGATTGATGTTGAGTGCCTGAACCACTTGTTTGAAGCTTGGGCAACTCTTGATGAAATACAGATACATAAATTTTCTTCTGAAGTGGGACCAATGGAGCTAGTACTGTAACCTCAGACAGTGGCGGAAATGTAAGAGTTCCATTCTTAGCAAGTAAATATTTTGTACACTGAAGCATGAATGCATGCACAATACATCTTAGGAGCTTAAAATGTTTGCTACATCCATAGGTATTGTCACCTTGAGTCATGGTTGCAACTTTCTTGAATGCAGTGATGAAATCTGTTAGTTCACTAAAAACTCCGAGGCATACAAAAATGTAACAAAGCCAAAATCTCAGAAATATTTTTCTACACAGGGGTCCCAAATCATCTATTGTTAAGAAAACATCGAAGGGTAGAAGTTGATCACGCCAACATAGAGACATACATCTGATCTAGATGTTTGTTGGCTCACATGTTCAACTATGGATTTGCGCATCCGCATTCTCCGTCCTTTGTCAACAACATAGCTGAGAACTCTCAGTCTGGGACAAAACTTAGAAAACTCAGTTTCCTAGCCATCCATTATGCTTAATGGACACAACACCAAAAATGGCCCTGGGCATTTCCGTTGATCTTTCAAGTAAGCCAACAAACTTATAGCCTGCAATGTTTTCCCAAGTCCCATTGTGACCGAAAGTTCCCTTGACTGGCGCGGTCTTATTTCCCGTGTACATGCGATAGATGTCTTCCACTTCTCATGCTTTAGCTCACACTACTCTTATCCTTCTCATCGGTGTGGTGATGACATTTTTGGTGTATCATCCGTGGGATTGACCTGTATGAAACATTATAACATTAATTAGTTTACAGTTACCCTTTAGAGAACGATACCCCCCAAATAATAAACATCAGATTATGAGCTTGGTGAATTTCCCAAACTGAGTGCCTAGACAATCCATGGTGCAAGAGCTTTTAATGTAAATACACAAAAGTTTCCATTCGAAGGTATGCACGGCGATACCTTCACACATGGCGCGGCTGCAGTAAGAGTATCTTGTCATAATGGTGAGAAGGCTCATGAGGGGCTTGGGACAAGTTACGAGGATATCATCGTTTACAGGACAGGTTAAAACCTAACGGCTAAGCAGGTAGAGGGGGACCTAGAATTTTAAATATACCCAAAATTTTGGGTGTTGTTGTAGCGGCTACAACAAATGGCGAACCATTGGTATAATTTAGCATCTCTGTCAATATCACAATAATAGTCGGAGTCGATATATTGATGCAAGGGAATATTGAACAAGTTCTACGGGTACCCTTTGTATTACTCTGGGCTTTATAGGTATGCCCAGTCCTTGTGCCTTGGCTAGGTCTCGCTAATCAAGACACACCGAAGTGGGAGTTCACGGACGCCAGTAGCTTGTTGATGATGTGAAGAGCAAGGCAGTGGGTTTATTATTTTCAAGATTTTTTAAAGTAAGTTTCTGGTGTTGCTCCGCTGCCAGCAGGCCTGGACAGTACCCCAGCAGAGTCACTTCAAGAAATCACAAACGTTGCTCCACTGCTAGCGAGCCTGGTTAGTACCCTGGCAGAGTCGTTGCATTACCTCTCTGCACAGGAAGCCTTTCTCAGTCCTTTAACCTTATTTGTTTCATGTTCTTGTAGCACTTATTTTCATGTGCTCGTGGCACTTATTTTTCATGGGCAGATGAGGGATCTTGACTTATTTTACGAGCAAGAGAGGTTGTTTCTTGTTTTACAGAAACTGCAAGATATCCTGATTTGGATTTTCCCTTGTGCCAAACCTTCACATCCCATCTACCACAATAGGCAAAGCACGCAAAATAGATCATTAAAATGTCAAAGACTATGCTGGGCACAAGGCTTAGGCTTATGGGTATTGGGCCATTCAAACTCATTTGGTCTCCCACAACAACCGGCTCGCATCTCCCCGGCTAATAAGTTTAGACTCATAGGAATCTTGTTGAGAATGCGACTTCAATGACATATCCTACGAGGAAGCTGCCTTTTGAGATAGCCACCACAACCTCATGCAAACAATGGGGTTACTTTTTCAGCAATCGGGGTAACACAAGTCCGCAAGGTGGTAGGGTTTCAATGAGGGCTCATGCGATGATAGGCGACATGTCGAAAATTTCAAAGCTATATGAATAAAGTGTACGACGTTATGTAATCAACAAGGCTCAAGATGCAATGCAACGCCATGTGTGGGAATGATCAACCAGTTGTAGGTGGAAAAGGGGAGTAATACAAGCAGTGATTATTTATGCAGCAATAAGGGAACTAAAAGAGATGAGTGCAAAAAATTTGTAACATGATGATGCCTAAGATAATAATCGTAAGAAAAATAGCAGACACACTTTTAAATCATAAAATAAAAATCTCATCAGTAAATCTAATTAAACTTTGAACTAAAATTTTTATTAACAAGTCCTAGCTAGCCTACACCTAAACCCTAGTTTAACCAATGAGGTGGTCGGGTTATGTAAAATCAGCTTTCTAGTGCAGCCACCGCATTAGTTCACATCCTGCAACAACAAAAATGCTCAAGATCAGAGCTAGCATCCAAAAAAGTGTAGTAACAACAAAACTTACCTGAAGAGCATGTGCAATGGCAAGAAGATCAAGGATACTTACCAAAGAACATGCAGCATTTTGTAATGCAAGTAGATCATGTAAATTACAACCATCATATTCTTGAAGCCTCAGCATTTATAAACTATTTGTCCATTCTCACAATCCTTCGTGGATGGTATTTGGTGAAACCATTGCCTGCTGGTACATCAATAGATAGGGTTGAATCAGAGTTAATGAAAAATATCATCATGGTATTAGGGACAATAGTTTTATGGAATGGAAACAATAAGCATGTTCCAATAGATTGTAAATTAACATGGACTTTCAGCCTAGTTTTGAAAACCCTAGTTGAGTTATAAGATACATCAGGATAGAGATCTGAATCCCTTTTAATTTGGAGAAATTTACCAATTCATAAATTTTTTTTTAGACATCATCGGACATGAAAGGGGCTTCCCAACTTTGATGGTTGGGCGAGATCAACAGGTGAATGGATGTGATCATGGATTGTGGTGAGTTGCAAAATGTCAGTGGGCTTCGTATCAATTCGGTCAAATGTTTGCGCACTGACAGATTGATAACCCAAAGTATCGGATTCTCTAGATTTTCCAGGGTGGAGTGAATTTGATGCGGTTATGCTAGGAGGAGCATGGTACTTGGGGATCGTCATTTGAGAAACGGGCGGCAGAAGCTAAGGTGCTTTGATTTTCCGATGGGTACTTGAATCTTCCCAAAGAAAATCATCGAATTCTGGTGTCTCCATATGGTCAGCAAAGAGATGCGAGTGATAGTCCTCAACGGTATGATGGAATATGTTTTTCGATAAGCAGGGATCGCTATAACCATTGGTTTGATCAAGTTGGGTACCTGGCATGTTGGGCTCCCCGAGAGTTACCAACTGGGATGGATCAATAAAGAGGACATCTTGAGTTTCAAGGCAATCACTGTAACGTTTGTCTAAATATTTCAAGTGAAAGTGGGATCTAAAATATTCGCAATTTGACTTTATTGATTGTGAGGCGTATCGCATGCTGTGATTGTAAGCCAATACCGGTATAAGGAAATTTTGAATGTCATTGGATGTAGCGATTTCATTTGATAAATGAGAACAATGAAGCGAGGAATTCGAGAACATGCAGTGATTAACCATACAGAAACTTAACACGACATCAAAATTATTATTCAAGAAAACAATGAGATGGTAGGTCACATGGGAATCAACTTCATGGGGATAGGATTCGATTCATAATCGATATGGTCAAGTTGGGACTAGGGCAGGAGACAGTGGAAGCAGGTGAGGTGGGATTCATGAACTGGAAGATGTTGGGACCATCATTCTAGAAGCCTTGATTCGACGGAGATTCGCACCCAGAGAGAATATTCTGAGTGGTCATGCAGTTTATCCTCGTGCACCCATCTATCATTTATCAGAACTTTCGAGGTCACAACTCAACTACCCGACAACTTAGGAGGAGGAGCGAGAATGTCACAAATATCAATACTCTCCTCGGAGGCCTGAATGTGGTCTGGGCTAGGGGAGATGGACAAGGAAGCATTAGGGAAAAAGTTTGAACAGCTGGTAACTTGTGGGTAGTCATAGGGAACACTAGGATCAGGCCAGGTTGCTAACTAAATTTGTTCAAGGGAAATGAGAATCACATACCTGAACTGTTCACTTAAACATTTCCAATCAACATCCCTTTTAGGGAACTCAAAACAATAATGAAAAAATCTGATAGAGAATTCATCTAGAGGTTCGTGAGGTTCCATTCTGATGTCATTTAGCTTTATCAATACACATTGAAAATCTTACCTATGAAAATCTCGTTGTATTTCACTGGCGAGTTGTTCAAACGAATGGATGGAAGCTTTCTGGCAATGTGTGGCACCATTGCTTAGCGCGACCTTCAAGAGTGAGGAAGAAAAGAAAGCAAATCAAACCTTCATTGTCAATTTCATAGCACTCACCAAAGTCACGGAAATTTAAAAGGTTTTGGGTTATGGATACTCCATTTTCACCATTGAATTTTAACTGGGACAAGTGATACATAAGTTCATCGGGGATGAGAAATCGAGGCTCATAAAACTCTGACAGACATCTCGGGAGAATGATTTGGGAATGAGCCATTACAGATATAAGATTAACTGCAAGCTCTAAGGGCTCAGCTTGTCATCTATCCTTACTTCTAGTGCCAATTCTATTCACGGGAAAATCTATCCGACTAATAGCAGGGGATATCCCCAGTAAAAAGTCCCAATTAGACCTTGAACCGTTTGGAATAGGGATCCCGTTCGGGGTGTGGGTCTGGCTACCGCTGATTTCTCCTTTCTTTGGGTCTCGCTTAAACTCTATAAACCAGTAGATATACACACTTAATCAAGTGGTACAAGACATATGATTGATGCATTAAACGTGCATAGAACACTATGAGTAGCAAGAGGAAATAATAAAGCATAAGTGCCAAAGGAAGCGTTGTTAAGAACACGTCATTCGGGTCATGCTTGTAAACTGTTCTAACCACAAAAGAAAAAATTCCTTATGGAAAGAACACCCTTCACTTCCTAAAAATTTTAAACGATAACACAAATGCTAATAAACAAAGTCATCAACATCCGTTAAGAAATTGAAATGAACTCAACCACCATTAACATACTTAGCAAACTGTTATGCAATTGTGATATGAATTGAATATACAGTTCCCTTAATCTAAAGATATTTAGAAACTGAAAATATAATACTCAATAGTGCTCATACATATGTCAACACCAGATCCACAAAGGGTTTTTTCAAAATGCTTGTATTCATGCTCAAGTTGTATATTCGTCTGGTAATACAATGTACTCATCTCGAGTCCCCAAAAAAAAAGCTCCCCTTTACAAGTTCCTGAAGGAGTATTTATAAGAAAAAATTTCCCTTTGGGCTTCCTTGAATTTTTGTCTTCCTGACCATTGGGCTACCTTACAACCCAGTCTATTCTGCGACTTGTGACCTGAGCCACTGATGCGACCTTGCGACTTGACTGGATCTCGTGATTTGCGACCCCCAACAATCCGTGACCTATGACCTTGATAAATTTGTGACCTGCGACTTGCCAACATCTGCGACCTGAGACTTGCCAACATCTATGACCTATGACTTCATGCAATCTGCGACCTGCGACCTCGGTCAATCTTCGACCACATGAAACAACAACTTCTGTCTACTGGAGATGTCATGGCCATACTAAGGGAATCTACCTATGTTGGTAAGTGGGAGAGTGGTGTTTCTTTTTTGAGTGAGATGGTAAGCATCTACATAATGCAAGTTTTGTGGTTGAATTAATCTGCATCCTCTAGAGAGAGCTAGTAGTTCTCTTAATCCGGGTGGACATTACTGTCCCCTTATGTTACTTGCAAGTCAACAAAGTAAATCAACATTTTCTCATTGTTATTTGCAGATAAGCGTATTTAAATCAGCCACATGTATATATATATATATATATATATATATATACACACACACACACACAAACACACACATTAGGGAGTCAATATACGAAATGCAATAATTTTATAAAATATAAAATCATTTGGACCCTTGTGTGGTCAAATATTTTTCCATTATGTCCTCAAGGAGAATGGCTCATGTGGGTTATATTTGTGCTTATTCAATCACTGTAACGTCCATTGGTATCGCTATGGGCTTAGTGCTGAAATTGAATCCGTGATCAGTTCATAGAGATGTGGCTTAGTCGCTGAGACATGATCCTCCCTCCTCCTTTCTGAACATGGTACTATATAGAAATGAATTTATGAAACGTGGGCATAAACATGGATCCACTACTCCTACTTCCCCTGATGATATGGTTCCTCCATATTTGCGATTCTTGAAGTGGCATATCTTTCAAGTTGTTGAAAGCTTTTGCATCGATACTAATCACATAAAAAGGAAAAAAAAAGTACTTCTTCTATGATCGTGGAGGCCTAATATTGATGGCGCGCTTAGATGCTATTGTGATGCGAAGAGTTTACTACTTGAGATCTGCAGAATAGCAGTATGAGATATCTCTTTAAAAGTATTTCATGCATCCTATAGTGAATTAGCATAAGGTTGCAAACTTTTGTGGAAGTCGTTGAGTCAGGTGGTCGCATCTCGGATGATTTTACATGTTCTGCGACCTGGTGACTTGGTCGCACATTTGCATGGTCGAGGGTTGCATAATTTGTCAACTGCCTCGGTGAGTTGTTTCGTGACCTAGCGAATTGGTAGAGGTTGCATGGTTTCCAAGGGACTGGGTCGCAGCCCTTGATCGACATAAACGACCCGATAAGGTCGCAGATCTGCAATACCTTACTCCTCTGCCCCATTTTTTTGTTGGAAACAAAACTGCGACTATTCGTTCTCCCGGCCAGCTCCAAATGGCATTCATCGAGTTGCAATAGTTCTTCTAGATGTGGCCTAATGTAGTGTCATACAAGGTGCTGCAGGTGTGTTGGGTAGTAAGTATCGTTTTGTATGCATCTTCAATTACTGAGGTATGCACCAAGCGTCCACACTGAACACCACACTTGTAGCTGCATTTTTTCTTCAGTCTACGTTTAAGTGAAACACACAAGAATGCATGAAGTTGTGATGCCTTGTTGTTGCCATTCCACAGTTCTCGGCATTCATCCCAATCTGATGTCCTGTTAAAAACAACCTGCACTTCCATGTTTTTTATTTCTTTACACTTCTGACCTCGAATATACTTGTAACAGCCGATATTCATGTTCATTATTTTTGGTTGCTTCTATATCCATCATGTAACCATCCAGCACATGGTTTGAACAGTTGATTAATTAATCCTAACGGGTGCCCACGTTTCTTCGTGTGGTGCTTAATTCATGATTATTCTTTAAGCGTTAGCTACAACGATGCTCGAGCCACTACCGTCGATCATACTTCTCCTGCGATTTGAATACATGTGTTCCCCCCCTCTCACATTTCCACCCAAATCCTTATTCAATGATTCATCCTTTGCTTTGTTCATCCAAGCCTCAAATGCAACTTGATCAGCAATTCTTGCATGCTCTGAGCCTACTTCCTTTGCCTATTTTGCAAAAGACACATCATTTCTAGCATATGTATAAATAGAATCAACACCTCTCAATTCATGAGAATGGAGCTTAATTCCTTCATCATCCAAGTTAGGGGAAGCATAACGTCTTCCCAGAACCTTTTCTGCCACATTTTCACATCAATAAATTTCATTTCGCTCGAGCTTCCTTCTATGTTGTCATGATGGGTCAAATTTGTGCAGGCCATAAATTATTATGGACCTCAAATCACCACCTCCTATACCATCTGATCTGTATGCTTCTGGATCGACATCATCATGGCCCATAACATTGTGACTAAGCTGCAATTTTCTGTTGGCCCTTTGTATAATCACCTCCTCAACTGTGTTTTTTGTTATAATGCTTATTGCTAAGACATGATGCAGCTGACCAATGTGATGAGCATGCTGTAATGCTTGCTTGTAAACTTGTGGATTTCAGTCCTGCTCATAGAAAATGACAATATCAGATCCCAAAAGATTCAAACCAACACCACCAGCTTGAGTAGATATTAAAAATACAAATGATTCATGAGTATCATCATTGGCCTTTCTGATGTCACTTGACTCTAGCAGTGTTGATGCTTTGCCACCAAAGCTTTGCACATCTGCAAAGCGCTCTTCTGCTCTTACTGATCCATCAAGAAACTCATAAGAATACCTTCACAACTTTAATTAATCCTGAATAATGTCTATTGTCCGTGTCATTTGAGAAACAAATCAAGACACGATGTCCTTGACTATGCAGCTTCTCAAGCAAAATGTCTAAGATGATGAGCTTTCCACTCACCTGAACCAAGTGTTCACCTTCTTCAAATGGCTCTGGCTCCACACCATTGAAAAGATAAGGATGGCTACATCTCTTTCGCAGTTGTACCACAATATTTTGTAAAGATTGATGCTGAGTGCCTGAACCACTTGTTTGAATCTTGGGCAACTCTTGATGCAATACAGATACATAAATTTTCTTCTAAAGTGGGACCAATGGAGCCAGTACTGTAACCTCAGACAGTGGTGGCAATTTAAGAGTTCCATTCTTAACAAGTAAAGCTTTTGTACGCTGAAGCATGAATGCATGCATAATACATCTTAGCAGCTTGAACTGTTTGCTACATCCAGAGTTATTGTCACCTTGAGTCATGGTTGCAACTTGCTTGAATGTAGTCATGAAATTCGACAGTTCGCCAAAAATCTGAGCCATACAAAAATGTAACAAAGCCTAAAGCTCAGAACGATTGTTTTGCACAAGGGTCCCAAGTCATCTGCTGTTAAGAAAACATAAAAGGGTAGAATTTGTTCACGCCAACGTAGAGACATACATCTGATCTAGATGTTTGTTGGCTCACATGTTCAACTATGGATTTTCACATCTACATTCTTTGTCCTTTGTCACCAACATAGCTGAGGACTCTCAGTCTGGGAAAAAAATTAGAAAAATTAGTTGCCCAACCATCCATTATGCTTAATGGACACAACACCGAAAAATGGCCTTGGGCATTTTCGTTGATCTTTCAAGTAAGCCAAAAAACTTATAGCCTGCAATGTTTTCCAAAGTCTCATTGTGACCAAAAGTTCCCTTGAATGGCACGGTCTTATTTCCCGTGTACATGCGATATATGTCTTCCACTTCTCATGTTTCAGCTTGCACTACTCTTGACCTTCTCATCGGTGTGGTGATGACATTTTTGGTGTATCATCCATGTGATTGACCTGTATGAAACATTATAACATTAATTAGTTTACAGTTACCCTTTAGAGAACGATGCCCCCCAAATAATAAACATCATAGTATGAGCTTGGTGAAGTGCCCAAACCGAGTGCCTGGACAATCCATGGTGCAAGAGCTTTTAATGTAAATCCAGAAAATTTTCCATTCGAAGGTATGCACGGCGATCCCTTCACACATGGTGCAGCTGCGATAAGAGTATCTCGTCATAATGGTGAGAATTCTCATGAGGGGCTTGGGACAAGTTACGAGGATATCATCGTTTACATGTGCCAAGTTAAAAACCCAACTCACATATGTAGAGGGGGACCCGCCTTAAATATACCCAAAATTTTGGAAGTTGTTGCAGTAGCCTACAACACATGGGGATATTTGATTAATAAAGTAATTGTCATGGAGGTTTTACCTTTTTTCAATATTAACTCTGATATTTCTACAGATTCAGCCAAAGTGGGAAAGTTACAGCTGTGAGTCGTGGAACAGCCCATAATTTCAATCACTACCTTCATTTGCTGTTATAGCGTAACAGACTCTGTTTCACACCAGTGTTATTTCAGGCGTTTTTATGGTTTCTTTCTGGGCAACTAGGTTGCCGTCGTAACAAAGTATATTTTTGTAAATATTGAGTTGCTGAAGGGAATCGAGGATTTCCAAAAAATTTGTATAAAGAGGGCCTGTGGGCTGTGAATCGGGGTTAAGCCTAATTACATACATATTTTGTAACAGTATATTCTGCCATTAATTGAATGCACATCATCTTGCTATTTCACCTGTAATTTGTGAGTTTACCACAACCCTGATCAGAGAGTTGGGCCCACTCTTCTGATCAGGCGTTGTGTTTTCCTTTCTTTTTATTGTTTCCATGTTTTAGTTTGATTTCATTACTGGTGTTACATCATAATCTTTCAATTTCCGTGAATGTCTTTTTAATTCTGCAATTTATTTTAATTGTTGTTACAATAGTTTGTGTGTTATGGATTTAAGTCTGTGATCTACAATAGGTCATGTGATTGCTCCTGCATATACTGTGCCGTTAGTCTTGCAATAACCAAATGCACCCAGATTAATAATTAATGTGGGAAAGGGTTTGAATATTCATTCACATTTGGACACCAACATTTTGGCGCTGTTGCCAGGGAAGGCTAACAGGTGCAAGAACAAGATCTGCAATTGATCTAAGGGTCAATCTCTTGTCTTGGGGAGGGAATTTATTTCCCTACCTCAAGTCCTGAGCGTAGTGCTTTATGTTTTATTTCCTTCTTTTTATTATTTTTCTTCAGAACTGATCTCTCATCTTGGGGAGGGCATCTGTTACCCTGCTCCAAGCCCTGAGCGTAGCATGATGTTTTTCTTTTGCTTTGTTTTTCATTAAAATTGATCCCTCGTCTTGGGGAGGGCATTTTTTTACCCTGCCCTAAGTCCTGGTGATAGTTTCCAGCTTTCTATTTTGTTTGATTCTTTTCTGGAGGGCCAACTTCTCGTCCTGAGGAGGGCATTTGATTACCCTACTTCAGGTCCTAAACTTGGATTTTTCTTTTCTTTTGGTATATAGTCTGTTTAAACCTACTCTCTCGTCCCAAGGAGGAAGCTACCCGTCAAGCTTTGGGTCCTGAGTGATTTTGTTAATTTTATGAAACTTTCCTCACAATTTTTATGAACAAGGATATGAATAAGAGGAGTAGAGGAAGACCCCCAAATAAAGGAAAGGATCTGGGAAGGAAGACATATATTCAGGAGATCATTGAAAAATCTAGATCTGAGGCATCATCCCGTCTAGTCTGTGGAGAAACCAGTGCCATCCATGGTACTAGAAGGTATTCTTTCGATGAAGAAAGATTTAATAAACAAGGTATCGGTGGGGGAAACATCCTTACCATCACCAGACGTGGAGGAAATAGAAAGTAGAGGATCATAATAACTCAGCAATTCTAATTGGGAAGGAGAACCCCCAAAATGGTTTTCATCACCACGAGACCAAGGAAGCACTGTAAAACTGTCTGCAGTCGAATTAAGCAATTCGATTTGGAGAGATAATTCCTGAAGGATTTCAAGTCACCAAGGGACCAGCGAAGTGCGGTGAAACCTCCTACAGTTGAATCACTCTAAGTACCAGCTGTAGAACCAATCAAAATTCCAGGTGAGTATTGGAGGGTATTTATGGCACCTGTAAGTTCCTCTATTGATTTTCCGATCAGAAACGTTATAGGTGATGCACCGATGAGACCCGTCCCTTTAACAACTTTGCCTAGTTTCCATGGGCTTTCTTCTAAAGATCTTGATACATTCCTATTTGAATTTGAAATTGTTTGTCAAGGATATTATTATATTTCTAATGCTCAAAACTTAAAAATATTTCCTGCTACCCTAAAGGGGACATCCCTAAGATGGTTCATGGGTTTAGGAGTGAGCATGATTACCTCATGGGAAGGGATGAAAGAAGCTTTCTTGGAAAAATAACAAGATTACTATAAATCCCATGACATTAAGGAGGAAATCTTTAAGTTTGCATAGAAAGAGGACGAAAACATCGAGGATTGTGTGTAATGATTCAAGTACATATTGCAGAGGTCTAGCCATAGTGACCTGGACAAGGACATTCTAAAGATCATTCTTCTCTGAGCACTTAGGAAAGACTCCCTACAAATTTTGAACATAGTAGGAAAAGGGGATATTTCAAAAGAAGACTTCAACAATATCTGTGACTATTGCATTAAGTGTTCATGGGGGGCTGCAAGGTGTGGACAAGGAATTTGGTCATCCAAGACTTCTGGTGGAGGGGTTACAAAGGCAAAAATTGGAAACCTACTAGACAACATAAGGAATGATATCCTGAGCACATTATCTGCCCATATGGACACTCTGCAAGAAAAACAGAAACAAATGGAGGTGGAAAATACTATGGCCATATTCTGCCCATAGTACAGAGAGAAACATCCTTTGAAGGAATGCCCGTTAAACACAGTGGAAGCCTGCGCAATCTGTGAAGAGAATCATGCAACCAGCTCATTTCCTTCTTTTCCTGGACTGAAAGCATTTTTTCAAGGGGTAAGTGAAGAAAGTGTGGGAGAGCAATTGTACTTCATGGGGCAGAAGAAGCCATGGCAACCTCGACCGCCAGCTATGAATCCAGGTATGTTTTAGGATCCATCTCAGCATTTTAATAATTTTAATATGGGTCCCCAATCTGCACCTTTTTCAGATATATGGTCTCAATATCAGTATCCCCCTTGGCAACAATGGGTTCCCCAGGCTAGTCTGAATCCTTCATGGAATTAGAACTAGCATGGACCCTCTCCTACTGGTCAGTTTCCTCCATTTATGCCTCAACAACAACTTCAGTTGCCCTCCAATGTACCTCCAGGAAACCCAGCCATTAGACCCCAACTTCCTATCAAGCCCAACCCAAATCCTAATAATAAAGGGGTCCAAAAAATAGACACTCTTAACCTTCCATCTTACACCATTTCTACCGCTGGAATTAATGAGATAAACCTACAATCTGGGCAGGTAGTAAATGCACCCACTTCACCCATTATTATCGAACAGATTGATAGTGAAGATACATAACCAGAATGGAGGAAAGTTTGGGACAAATCAAACCAAAACATAATGAACCAGACACCTCCCAAATCTGTTCCTAATCAAGTTAATTCAACTTCTTCTCCATATCCTGAAAGACTGACCTTGAATAAATCGAACCCTCAAGCAGAGTTTGATTTCCTAGGGGAACTGCAAAATCTTTTTGTTAAAATACCCCTGCTACAGGCTATGAGGGATGTACCTATATATGAAAAAAATCTTAAATAGTACTACTCTAAGAAACCAGGGAAGAAACCTAAGGATCCATTAACTATTCATGTGATGGGCAGATTATCTGACATTATGTTAGGAAAGATCATGCCTGTAAAATACGGAGACCCAGGAAACATGACTCTGACAGTACAGATCAATGGGGTTGAAATCCAAAATTTATTGGTATATTTGGGAGATGTCATCAACATTAATACCTCTGAAACAATGAACACATTAGGTCTTGGAAACATTAAACCAACCCCTATTATCCTGGAACTAGCAAACAGGTCTATAAATAAACTAGTAGGGAAATTGGAGGATGTGATTATTTCAGTAGATTCATGGCATTACCCTATGGACCTCCTTGTATTATATAATCAATCTTCATTTGGTGGTCACCCATTGATCCTGGGAAGACCTTGGCTCGCAACAGTAGATGCCTACATAGGGTGCTCATCTAGGCATATGATCATATCAAATGGGAAAATTACAAAAAATCTTACTCTTTATCCTCCTGCGGAACCTAGCCCACCTGAAAAATTATTAACCAGATAGAAACCTCCACCTGTAGAAGAGCTTGAACCTGAAAATGAAGATGTTAGACTAGCCCTTACTATTGGGCAGCCCTTGAATTTAAAACAGAAACCGAGGACAATGCCATTAACGCCTTTATTAATGATTCCAGTTCTGTTTCAAATTCAACTTGACAGATTCTAGAATCTTTTATGAGATGTGAAACCTAGGAAAGCATTGAACCTAAAGATGACATTGAGGAAATTCCTGTAAACTCATCCCATGATAGTATCCCAATTGATATTGAACCAGGGAAAACACTTAATATCAACCCAAACCTGTCTGAATCCCCGACAAAACAACTTTTGAAAGTCCTTCAAGATCATCAGGAAGCTTTTGCCAGGGATGATACCTACATGAAGGGGATCACTGCTAATTTATGTACTCATCATATTTATATTAAGGAATATTGCCACCCTGTAAGACAGCCCCAGCGGAGAATGAACCCTACTCTCAAAAACATTGTCAAGGAAGAATTACAAAAATGATTGGATGTAGGATTCATTTACCCCATCTCAGATAGACAATGGGTATCTTCGCTAGTTATTATTCCCAAAAAGAGTGGTAAATGGCAGATCTGGTAGATTATAAGGAAATAAAATGGTAACGCAAAAAGACCATTTCCCTTTTCCATTCATTGACCAAGTCCTCGATACGTTGTCTAGGAAGAAGTTCTTTTTCTTCCTAGATGGATTTACTGGATATAACTAGATCTAGATAGCCCTGAAAGACCAGGATAAAACAACTTTCACATGCCCATGGGGAACCATTGCATACAAGGTCCTCCCATTTGGCCTGTGTAATTCTCCTACTACTTTCCAGAGGACAATCTTCTAAAAATTTTCTGATTTGGTCGATGAGAGCGTTGAAATATATATGGATGATTTTACTCCATATGGAAACTCATTTGAGGAAGGATTGGAAAATCTAGAGAAAGTACACAAAAGATGTAAGTAGACCCATGTATCTCTGAGTACAGTCAAATGCCATATGATGAGGGAAGAAGGAGTAGTATTGGGACATTTGCTCTCAGCTGTTGGAATTCAAGTTGATCAGGCTAAAGTAGAGGTAATATTACAATTTTTGATACCCACCCACACAGGTACATAGCTTTATTGGTTGTGATGGTTATTACAGACGCTTTATAGAAAATTTTTCTAAAATAGCACATCCACTTTTTCAATTGCTAACAAAAGATGTAGAATTCTTGTGGACTAAAGACTGTGAGACAACTTTCATGAAAATTAAAGGGCTAGTTTGCATGAATCCAATCCTCCAAGCACCTGATTTGGCATTACCATTTCACATACATACCGATGCTTCTCAGACAACAGTACGGTCTGTTTTAGGACAACAAGTAGACAAAACACCGCATGCAATTTACTATGTCAGCAAGAATTTAATTCCTGCTAAACTAAATTACACATTGACAGAAAAGGAATTCCTGGCTGTCATTTATGCTGTCAATAATTTTTGACACTAGATCACTAGGTATTCTACTATTGTCCATACCAATCACGTAGTAATCAGTTATTCGATGAATAAACCTATTACTCCTAGTTGTGGTACAAGATGGTTGCTATTGCTTCAAGAATTTGATATCACAATAGCGGATAAACCAGGAAAAGATAACGTAGTTGCTGATTTACTATCTAGAATGGATAACAATGATGAATGCACACCTAGAGAAGATAGTTTTCCCGATGAACATATTTTTGCGGTTTGTACTAAACCTCCGTGGTATGCAGATATTGCTAACTATGTTGCTACATGGAAAGTGCATCCTCATTTTTCATAGAGGGAACAACAAAAAACTATTCATCACAGTGCCCAATATTCTAGGATGGCAGGACACCTTTTTCATATAGGATCGGATAAGCAGATTCAGCGTTATGTGTTTGTAGATGATATTTATGAAGTATTGAAAGATTCCCATGATGTCCCTTGTGGAGGGAATTTTGCAAACAAAAGAGCATTCCATAAGGTGCTACAAATGGGATATTACTAGCCTTCTATCTTTCGCGATGCACAAAATTATGTGAAGAGGTGTGATAGTTTCCAACGAATGGAGCAACCTAGTCCTTGAGCCTTTTGAGAAATGGGCTATTGACTTTGTTGGACCCTTTAATCCACCCTCCTAGAAAAATGTTCACATCTTGGTATGTACGGATTATGTGACTATGTGGGTAGAAGCCAAGGCTGTTGTGAAAACAACAAAGCAAGTGGTCCCATATTTTCTATTTGAAGAAATTTTTTCTCGTTATGGTACTCCAAGAGAGATTGTTTCAGATGGAGGAGAAAAATTCACATCAAACATGATAGCAAAGCTTATGTAGAAATATGGGGTCAAGCACAAGGTGAAATCTCCATACCACCCCCAGGAAAATGGACAAGTGGAAAGCATGAACAAGACATTGGAAAATATCTTGACAAACACTATGGCATACCATCTTCGGGATTGGGCTTAGAAGCTCCCTGAAGCTCTCTGGGCATAAATAACAACATGGTGGAATACAACTTGGTTTTCCCCATTCAAGTTGGTTTATGGGAAATACCTGTTGTTTCTAATAGAATTTGAAATCATTAGGCTCAGAACAGCTCTTGAATTTGGTTTGGATCTGTCATATGCCCAAAAACACCGATTGGCCCAGTTCAATGAACTAGATGAAATCTGTTCAATGGTTGTCCAGAGAACTACTACTATTTAGCAGCATAGAATGAAATGGCACGATGCGTTTATTAAGAACAAGGTGTTTCAGAGTGGAGATTGGGCACTACTCTATGACTCCCAGTTCAAGGATTTTAAGGGAAAGCTTTGAACTCACTGGATGGGACCTTACTAGGTGGACATTGTATTTGATAATGGAATAGTCAGGATAGTCACAATTGATGATACACGTGCTTCATTTATAGTCAGTGGACATCGCCTGAGATTATACCACTGCCCGACCTCTAAGGATGATTTTTTCAAACACCTCTCTGAGAAATCTGGTTAGAAGGTTATCAGTGTAGATAACTCTTCCTCTGCATCCTTGCCATAAAAAATAAAAAATAAAAATAAATAAAAATAAAAAATAAAAATAAATAAAAATTAAAAATAAAAAAATAAAAAAATCGTATATATATATATATATATATATATAATAATAAAAGAATAAAGAATCTTATTTTTTATCTTGTTGTCGTTTTGTAGGAGTTACTACTAAGGAGTAAAATTCAAAGAAAAAAATTCTAAGTATTGGTTGCTACTACTGATGGTGTTGTTACTCGGTTGCTACTGCTCATGGTGTTGTTTCTTGGTTGCTGCTACTCATGGTGATGTTACTCGGTTGTTGCTATTAATAGTGTTTTTACTTGGTTGACCCTATTCATGGTGCTGTTACTTGGTTGCTGCTACTCATGGTGATGTTACTTGGTTGCTGCTACTCATGGTGTTGTTACTCGATTACTGTTACTCATGGTGTTGTTACTCGGTTGCTACTACTCATGATGTTGTTACTCGATTGCTACTACTCATGATGTTGTTACATTGGATGTTGCTACTCGATGGTGTTACATAGGATGTTGTTACTCGCACTGTTGTTACTCTGATGCTGACTACTCGCAGTGCTGTTACTCCGATTCTGCTACTTACATTGTTGTTAGTCTAGATGCTATTACACCAGATGTTTTTACTCGCACTCCTATTACTCTAGATGTTGCTACTCGCACTGTTGTTACTCCAAATGCTATTACTCTGATGCTGCTACTCCCACTATTGTTACTCCAGATGTTGTTACACTGCATGTTGTTACTCGCACTGTTATTACTTCAGATGTTGTTACACCAGATATTGTTACTCATACTGATTTTACTCCCTCCGCATCATTACTGCGTTGTCATCCTACCAACCGTCACTTCGTCCAGGTAGGCCACCAGGTATGCCTCCACGTGACTTTTACCGATTTAATTAAATATCCCATGTGAAGACTTTATTGTTGTGGATAGCAGAAATTTAAGTTGGGGGGGGGAGGGGGTGGGTGTGGGGTGTGCCATCATAGTTCAAGGATTGCGTAATAATGACCTCATAAATCATTATGACAATCTTTGTGTGGTACACCTTATGATCCCTATCAACATTTTGTATAATCATTCAATACGTGTTGGAATTTGCAATACGTCTTTTCCACTCCATATGCAATAATTATTATTTTTATTCATTACACTTACCATGTTATTTTATGATTTTCTTGGTTTCTAAGAATTACCATTCGTATTTACCGTTACCACCTTTCATTTTCACCATGATGTTCTTTCGAATTTGGTATCCACCATTTCGCCCAACGGTCTGCTATTCCAAGAAGTGCTACTACAAGTCCCCATATTATGGGTGGGCTGCTTATGTGGCATGAACCTGAAAACACAGCTTCAGTCCGCAGTAATCTATAGGTATGGCAAATCTTTGTTGATGCAGGGTGGGATACGTACTTCGATAGATTTCAGGGGTTTGATAGAGGAATCACAATGGATTTTTCACTTAATTTAGATGAGAATTACTCATGGGTAAAATGACTAGATGTTCCTATCATAGAAGAGGTAATTGCAGAGGTTAGCGAGCTGAGATAGTAGAGGTAACAATGGTTTTCTTGGAGAGTTTCTCTCCTGGAATTTCTTGAATTATTCTTATAGGCAGGGGAAAGTGCCGTTCAAATGAGCAGAGGATATGAGCGCAAGACTGTGTCGTATCCTTGGAACGAAGTTGCAGGTTTTGTAATAAAATACATAACTTCCGAAGGCCATCCCACAATTCTGTTTAAGTATCATTTCAAAATTCTAACACACCTTCGATTTCCATAGGCTCAGGTGCATGCCTTAAATATGCCCTTCTTCCTATTGAAATAGTTGCAGCACATGGAAAATTCCGCTCATCATTCGCGCCGGATGCTGACAGTGCTATCCAACCATGGATTGGTGCATTTATTGGTCATGCATGCAATAAATAGGCTTCGAGTATCCTAGAAAGAACTCTGTAGATCCTCAAAAGAAGAGATAATAGCCGTTATTGCTGCTAGAGATGAGGAACTAGTCTTTCCGACTGGTTTAGCAGAAGAAGAACATTTGGAAGGAATATTGATCAAGAGGAACCCAAAGAAATGGAAATAGAGGTTGGTTAGGAGGAACCCGAAGAAGTGGAAATGGAGGTTGATCAGGAAGAACCTGAAGAAATTAGAATGGAGGAGATAATTGGCAACACAGCTGAGGCTGCCACACAAGAACCAGCCTCGCGTGAGGAGCTCACAGATGAAGGAATTATGGAGATTGTGTAGGAAGTCGAGACTGTCATACAATCGTCGAATTTTTTCAATGAAGAATAGGGGAGTGAAATGGCAGACAAAGGAATGGCAAGTGATGTTTTTTTGGAAGAAACAACATCACCTGCCCAAGTAGATATGGATGGTGAAACAAGTGGGGGTGCTACTCAAGAACCACCCCTGATACGGCTAGAACAGGGAAATAAGGAGGAGTCATCCTGTGAAATCGACGTTGTCCCTCAAGGACTAGTATTGTCTATGGAAAAAGAAGCAATTCATGAGGAACAGGAAGGTAGAGAAGGAATAAACCGGGAGGTCGATACTGTCTCACAAGAACCAGTATTGACCCTAGAATAAGAGATGATGAACAAAGAGCAAGAGGAGAAAAGGGAAATAAGCTTCGGAATCCATGCTGCCCCACAAGAACTAGCATCAACCCCGGCTGAGGTAGTAATGCGTGAAGCTCCGGCTTAAGCCGAGAATTAGGATGATGTGTCTATCCCCCGTTCTCTGTTCCAGTCCATGATTCCTAGAGGAGCGAGGGGATTCCGCTTGCCTAAATGATTAATGGAGGAAGTAGTTCCACTAGTGCTTAAACTTGTTGACATAGCCAAGATCATCCCAATCACTATTGAATATCTGTTGGAGCACTCATAGGATCGCAAAGAAGATAGGATTCCTATGGAAACACTGGAACACAGAGTGGTTGATGGAAATATTGACCAGACGACAGGAGTCCTTGAAGGGAATATAGAGGAAAAAGCCCTTGAAGATAGGGAGCCTAGCCAGAAAGGCTTAACAAAGAAACCATTGAGAATAACGGTAGCATTATGCCACCTCCTGAGCTTTTCATAGCCTTAAAAACTGAATTTATTGTCAAACAGGAATGGATTGAACAGTGTGAGAAAAGAAGGTTACCTCTCAAGAAGAGGTATCAGCTGCAGTTCAGCGAAACCATGAGATTGAAAAGGGAGGTTTAGGATTTGAAAAGGCAAGTTTCCTGGCTGAAAAAGAAGGTAAAAATCTGTAAATGGAGGGCAGTAAAGACAAAAGTTGAGGTCTCCTCTACATCCACCCAGACTGGCCCGATTGAAGAGTTGTTTGAAGGCCAAGAATTTTTATTGGCCACTGAGATCTAGAAGTGGAAGTATGTTGTGAGTGACCATAAGAAAGAAATGGGTTGGGTTCGAGAACAGGCTGCCAGAATTGTCACGGGATACATAGATCAGCTATATAAGGCATGACTAAAACAAGCTAAACAAAAGGCCAGAATAGAATAATTGGAAGAACAAGTGCAGCTGCTACAATCAGATAAGGAGAATATGTTCTCCCTAGCATAGCAGGTAATGGCCTACAGAACTCCTACACATAGCTATGCCTTATTACTTCATGACCAATTTCTTTTCTTTTTTCTTGAAAGTATATATAAAGAGATTTGGTACGAGATTGAGCACTCCATTCAATTTCTCCGTATTTTAAAAATTCATGATATCATAGGAAAACACTTAATGTGCGAGCTCTACATGCATGGGTGTTTCTTTAGGCATGATCAGTATTTTAACACCATTCCATTCATGGGGGAAATTCATTTAGGATCCTTTACCTCCTATACCATCAATAAGATTAAGTGGAGAAAGGCCTAGGATACGTTTGAAGAAAATCAAATCGAAAGGTCGTTAATGATGAGGAAGGAGCATGGCTAGTCCTCAAACATTTATAACAAGAATTATACATTTATACAGATTGAGGGTTGTAAAGAACACATATTGGAAACCCAGAAATGGTGTGCTAAACTATGTGTCAGAAAAATTACAATGTTCCATAAATAGGCACTGGAAAGTTGTCACAAAAGGTGGATGTTGTCATCCTCAGCCATCAGAGGATGAGAACCATTTGGGGCACCTAAATTTTCACGGGCTCTAGAAAGGATGCCACATTTCATAGCATGCATTCACACCTATGGGGTTAGATGGATGGGGCTGAGGTTTCAGTTTCCCCTTATCTATTTTCCAGCTTAGCGATATACTACTGCATACGATGTTGATCCAGATTGGTGGAAGGATGTTGTTTTGACTGAAGGATATAAACCACTAGGGATGAGAATGGCTGAAGAATATGATATCACACAGCTTCATGCCAGTCACAGTCAGTCCAATCTAGATCTGAGGAGATGATGAGTTGCATGAAGACATGCAGATAGACTAGTTGGGGGGAGATGTTGGGCACTGGATTTGTATACTTTTCTCTCCTATTTTATCCCATATTTCTATCTCTTTGTACCATTTTTGTTCGTAAACCCATGAGGTAAACCACTTTATTTCATATTTCATGGGATATTTGATTAATGAAGTAATTGTCATGGAGGTTTTACCTTTTTTCAATATTAACTCCGATATTTCTACAGATTCTGCCAAAGCGAGAAAGTTACAGTTGTGAGTCGTGGAACAACCCATAATTTCTAGCACTACCTTTATTTGTTTTTATAGCATAATAGACTCTGTTTCACACCAGCATTATTTCAGGTCTTTTTATGGTTTCTTTCTGAGAAACTATGTTTCTATTGTAGCAAAGTATATTTTTGTAAATATTGAGTTGCTGTAGGGAATCGAGGATTTCCAGAACATTTGTATAAAGAGGACCTGCAGGCTGTGAATCGGGGTTAAGTCCAATTACATACATATTTTGTAATAGTATATTCTGCCATTAATTGAATGCACAACATCTTGTTGTTTAACCTGTAATTCATGAGTTTACCGCAGCCCTGATGAGAGAGGTGGGCCCACTCTTCTGATTAGGCACTACATTTTCCTTTCTTTTTACTTTTTCCATGTTTTATTTTGATTTCATTACTGCTGTTACAGTGTAATATTTCAATTGTTGTGAATGTCTGTTTAATTTTGAAATCTATTTTAATTGTTGTTACAGTAGTCTATGTCTTATGGATTTAAGCCTATGATATACAACAGATCATGTGATTGCTCCTGCATATACTGTGTTGTTATTCTTGAAATAACTAATGCCCTTAGGTTGATATTTTATGTGGAAAAATGGTTGAACATTGTCCATATGTGGACACCAACAGGAAGCTTCTCCTCAAGCTTTGGGAAAACTACCTGAATATGAATATGACAAGTGCGGGTCATCATTAGTGTAGATAACATTGGGCTTGTAAAAAAAAAAATTCACAAGATTTTCAAAATATTTTAAAGTCAAGTCTTATTTCACATCTTCACATTTTTTTTATACATGCTACATAGAGAACAAATTTTGGGACACTAGTCGCATGACAACACAAAAATGGAGTGTGAAAAAATATTGTATAACAGATGCCACCTAAAGCATGAAGTCGGAACATGAAGTGATGGCTAAAGTGATTTACAAGTAAATTCAAGGACTTTAGAGAACCACCGTTAGGATACCTGCAAAGAAAAAATCATACAATATGTATGACATCTCTCATGTAAGTATGCCTAACAATACATCTTTGAGAATGAATCTAATACTACATAGATAAAGGACATGGACGCATCCATCTGACTGAAAAGGATCATGAATACATGAATCCATGACATGGACGTAGCCATCCAACTAGAAAGGATCATGTGTACAATTATGAATAATTTGACACATCCTGGATTTATCAAAGGAAAACCAGGGTCTTCGCCTCTATAACGACCCATCTGAAGTACGAATATGACCATGTGAATAGATGTGTTGAAGTCAAACATTGTAGAAACTACCTGATTACCAGTCAATGATGTAAACTGTTAATAGGCATGAGAGATACCAAAAATTATGCTAATGTTTCTCAAGTTACAACAACAAAATCTACAAGTGTCAACAATGGAGCTGAAGTCGAACAATCGTAGAATCATTCGATTGAAGGCTAGTGATGTGAACCTATCATTGAATGTGAATAAATTGCCATTGAGGCATGCAAGATCAAAGGAACTGAAAGGGATTTATTGTTCATCTTCCTCGATAATGGGTCAGAGTCGATAGGAAGTGATCCATCAAAGTAGGTCCATAATGTTTCCCACATCATTCACATGAAACAAAATATTTTTAAAAATTGGAAAGAGCGAATCATGATTGATGTAAAGACATTCAAACAAGGTATAAGTGGTTTTGATTTGGAGAGAGGGACTTCTCTTGAACATATCAGTGACACGAATGTAAAATTTGTAAGAATTTGACTCAAAATAGGATCAAAGGTCATCATTACAAAAGGATATAATCGAATGAGAGGCAAATGTAATTCCAAACCCCAGTAAGACAAGTGACAAAGTGAGGATGTCCAAAACTTGATACGAGATACAAATACGTGTCATGTTCAAGAGAGACATGCTACCTTTCACATAAAATACATGATATATTATCACTTCCATTTCCCCCCACTATTTCTAGCGGGTACCTCTTTATTTTTGTTTTCAAGCTTGAAGAGGATACCATATGCTTAGAATATAAGTTAATCCTTCGGATGAATCCATCCTAGTGTTTCTAACGAGCCCTAGGAAGGAGTAACTCAGTCTTGTCATGGTGGAAATTCCTTTTTCGTTTATGTTTTACAAGTCTGATGGAGGGGTAACTCGACATATTTTTCATATTTAAGGAGTTTGAAAAAGAAGTGGAAAAGAAAACTCCAAATTTCCATTTTCGTAAATAGTCTCTTGAACCCAAAAATGTAGAAAACAATATCCAAGAGAACCTCTTAGTTATGTTTGACTAAGGTATTTTTTTCTCATAATTAGTCTATCTCATCCTGAAAAAGGGTTAAACTTATACTGAGTAGACATCGATTCGTTTAATTTAACGAGCTCGAAAAGACAAGTGATCGACAAAATTTTCATATTTTGGGAGTTTGAAAAGAGATGAATTAGGACTCTTCTTGGAGGAATAGGTGGTAGAAAGGGTAGCGACTGGTTCCGGTCATGATGGAACTGTTCAAAACACACAAAGTTCAATAGGCTAGCTAAAAACACCATTGATCACATTGGCCCCTTAGGGAAGGGTAAAACAACCAAGTGAGAGTGCATGGTCGACTAAGAAGATGGTGATGATCGAATGACAAAGCCAAGTCTCATTTGGAAGAATAGGAAGATAAAAGGGAAATCATGAGAGGTTTATAAGAATGGTTTCATTTTTTACCCAATACTAAAACATGAAAAACTATGATTAAGAACCCATGAAGATGGTTTCATTTTTTCATAAGCTTGAAACATGAAAACAATTATGCTTGGATTTGGTTTCATTTTTACACAAACTTGAAACATGAGGAAAATTGTGCTTGAGAGTTGTTTCATATTCACACAAGCTTGAAACAGAGAAAAACTATGCTTGGAATAAGTTTGCATGCCCACAACGTAATGACTAAATTTGTGGTACATTCCCCACAAGCTTCATTTCATTCCCCTAAGTAGGTTACTATCTACTAACAATTGGATAGAATGAAGGCTTGTTTACGAGATCAAGTTAAAGAATCGACTAGGAATTTACGAGATCTAATAATTAACTTGAATTGACAGGGGAATTGTTTCATTTTTTAATAAGCTTGACACAAAAAAAGAACTATGCTCATAGGGACTGTTGGGAGGTATAAATGCTAGATTTACACCCACATTTAAATTGTCAAACTGGGGGGGACATAATACTTAGAGACGTAGCACAATATATGCTAGAATACTGCATCGGGGATTTGTCCAATCAAAACCCTACAACTAATGTAGGAAGGAAATAATTAAACAAGAAATTTCAAGAGAACATACTGCAAATTAATAATCTATGCAAGAAATAAAAAAAACGCAAAAATTCTTAATCAGCTATACTCGCAAATACGAAAGCATGAAATTGATAACTATTTAAAATCTGTACTTGAAAATGCTTCTTCAAGATTTGTACTTAAAATGTCGCTTTAAAATCGATACTTAAAATGTTGCTTCCAAATTATGTAAGTATTGTTGATGGAAGGAAATCATAAGTGTGTGAAAATATTCAATGCAAACTGAGCGAGGATAAATTCAAGAGTACTTTTGGACACTTTAATTATGTTTAAAATATATTTAAACTAATCTTGGTATTTAAATAGACGTGATCCCCTTACAATCCCAATATCAATTCATATAATAATTTAAATTGTTTATAAGTGCCAAGCAATATGAAATTAAATGATCCCTTTTTGGTTTTATACCATGATTACTCCCATTCAAATTCTTGCAACTTAATATATGTTCCATTGTGGAATAAATTGATAAGAAGCACTTATTAATTAATCTTCTATTATTAATCTAATTTCTAGAACCAAAATAACTAACACCATTATTTTTAATATAATTGCTGGAACCAAAATAATTTACACCATTCATCGGCTTTGTGCATTTAAACATGAAACCTATAGGAAATGGCAAAACTTTTAAGCTTATAAAGGAAATGGAAAATCAGGGTAAAACATAGGCACACCACACTCGGGATATGAAAAACACAACCTAGGAAAATGAAATCAAACACAAACCAACCTACGGTGACAAAACAAAATCATTAGAGAAATAAATTAAATAAATGCTAAGGAATCTACAAAATGAGGTTTGTTTGATGATTTGGATCTCCTAGCTCAATATACTTGAAAAGAAACTACATTAACACATTATCTCATAAATTCAAAATACCCTGGAAATGTAAATTAAAAGAAGAACTTCACATTTTTGTAAAAATCAAATTGGACAAATACTAAATACTAAATCAAATCCAATTAATGTAAGTGAAATGCGAATTCTCATTACTACAGAAACCAAATTACACCAATATCAAATTGAAGAATACAAATGTTGCAATGCTGGCCATCATATCTATTACATTCCTCCATTCTACATCCAGGCAAATCGGCTCTGCTATCTAATGGATTGACTCCTCCTTGTCTAATTGACGGACTACTGATCTCCCCCCAATTGATGGATGGACTCTTCTTTATAGCAGCAACACTGCTCTCATTCCCCATAACCAAATATCAATGTGGTTATAACGGATTTGGGACTGGGTATTAACAATCCGATTTTTCTAAGTCTGGAGCGTCAGCACCAATGGGACATTGCCGGTGATCAACTTCCACAACCGCAAGAACTGATATGGATCATGAATTATTTTCTGGAATGTGCTAAAAACAAGTTTGTTTCAACCGAATGCTTTGAGGAAAAATATCCTTATTGATGAACGTCATGACAATTTAACTAATTTTTTGTAGCCATATCCATCGTGTAATCTTATCTTTCCCATCGAATTTGCTTATACAAGCATATGGCTGTCATGATAATTCGAGAGATGCCGGATCTGCAAATCATTTTTGTTGATGGAATGACGTGTATTTGCTGAAATGTCTCTCTAACATTGAGCTCTTTATAAGTTGCAAGTTGCAATAGGAATAAATAACATAGGAACAAAAACTTTGGTAGAAAAGATTATGATAAACGATTTATTAATTGAAGTTCCTTGAACAACCAAAAGAACTTCACATGGCTTTTGCGTCGTCATTCCTTAGCGAAGAAGAAAAACATCACAGTTTCCCTTCAATGAAAAATACGTAATGATCCAACCAAAGTTTCTTGTTATAGTAGCATTTCCATCTTCCAAAGATGTAGTAAAATCCAGTAAACTATAACACCTAATCTTGCCGTAGGCTGCTTCATTAGCACTCGCTCACCAAAGACCCAAACACCATCTATCCGATCTGTTATTGGTCTCATAGCCTTCGAAATAAGTCTAGATGTTGTAAGTGACTTGAAAACGTGGCCTTTTTCATCATCTTCAAGGTCTAAAGTTGACTGGCCAGCTTCCACATCTATATTAAGTGCAAGTTGATCACTTGCAATCTTGCGTGTACTCCAAACATGAGGTGCAACAAGACGCTTGCTTACGTGCCCAATTTCTTCAATTTTTGACACTTCTGCACCAGCAGCAATAGCTCCTAACCCAGAACTTCTCTCTCTCTGTAGACTTTCAACTTGAGCTTGCTTATCACATAGGGAAGCCTCAGGAATATCCACCTTACTTGATAACTCATGCATCTTACTTCCCTTGTAACAAAACATCCTTGCTTTTGGACTCTACCTGGAAACTTTCTGATTCAGAGATAATAGATGAAATTCTATTTGCTAGTGCACCCAAAAGAGCATATGTTCTCCCGGCTTCTCTATCCTCAAGAGGCCTATCATGCACTCCCTGATTCAAATCATGAAGGTTCCGCTCTAAAATCCATTTTGTAGTATTGTTTCTAAAAATGAGTCACCAATTCTTAAAAATGTGTTTTGTTGTTTTCTTGATCATATTGCATAGGCAAGCTCACTTCGTAGCAACTTGGAAGATGCAACCATGCAGGAACAACTTCATCATATTCCGCCAGTCTTTGGTGGCTCTTGCATGGGAAATCCTGAATTGACCCAATACGTTCATGTTCAACAACAAAAAATGGTTTTCAGTGGAATATTCCTCTGACGGTAATTCCTTTATGAAGCCGAATTTTTCGAAATGGTTTCTAATTTATATGAAACATGGTGCTCTGAACAAAACCCACATCTCATAATTTAGAGATTCTACTCCATTTGGTCACAAAATTGATATTTTAACCTACATCAATCTCGTACTCAATTTTGCCGCAACTAGTTAAAATTGGCTTATGGAGACTTTCGGCAATAGAATTCTTCTCAATCTTTGTCATTGAGCCCAAACTGTTGCCTCTTGCATAAGGTGACTCCATACTCAAATGCATTGCTACACCCAGCTTATTCACCTACCACTAAGAATACATTTCATTAATGATATGTACATGCAAAACACTCGTCAAATTAACTAACAAGAAGAATTTATAACTTAATAATTGTTTCCCATGAATGCCTCCAATCATCAATTTAAAAGGACAAAAACACGAGGTACAATCATATAATTATGTGATGAATATCCTGAAAATGTGGGCAAAAGTGCGGCTCAACATCCCCCCACGCTGAACTTCTTGCACATCCTCGTGCAAGCCAAACCTTTAAACTATAAAAATTATAAAAGAAGGTAGGGGAAATGCTTGAATATCATGCTTCCAATAAGTGTGTCATCAAATATTTCAGCAAGCAAGGATGAAGATGCGTGATATTGTAATGCCTTCATTAGCCTGCAACATAACTATTACAATGCTTTCCAACCATGTTACAGTATCAATTGTAGGAATGTAACAGGATCATTATAGAGAAGAGAGCGTTTAACATACCTGTTGCCTTGTCCCCTATTTTGCTTCTGCCCAAATTCTTATGATGAAAATCAAATTCTTGCTGAGAAGGTGCAATTTAAAAAAGAATACCACAAGTTTCATGCACCTATTATAATAATTTTGTACCTAGGTCATGTAGCATGTATTTAGAGGAAACTATAATCAATACACATTATTATCAACCAGCATCTTGTGAGAAGCCATCATTGAGTACTTCATCACTATAAATACCATGAAATCAAAGTGAGTTATGATACCTATAAACAACCTCTTTATTGAATAATCTAAATTTCATTGTCATCCGGATTCCAAACTGCATTTCCTATTAATCTAGTACAAAGAATAACCTTCCCTAAGGGTACCACATCATTAAATATTCTTGATTTTTTAAAAGTAGAACTCAAGGCACTATGTTCAAATCATCTTAAAACCATTGTCCAAGAAAAAGGACGATTTTTAGGGAAAGAGAAGGATAATCAAGCAAGTCATAGTATGCAACTAACTTTAATACCATAGAAATGGCCCTGCTGCCCGCAGGTGTCCAAAACCTTGACAGGGATGTCTTTTGACCCATCGAAATGCCTCTGTCCCACTTACTAAATATAGATTCCGAGTCAGTTTATTTGAATTTTTAGATGAAGGCCATTTTCCTGGCTTGGTAACCAGATGATGGCAGTGCCACTCATAAGAAGTAACATGGATGAATAGGTCGGCTTGTGATGAGACCTCTTGTCTTCTATGTTTTTGGCTAGAAGACATCACTCTGGCTTGGTGACCAGCAGTAGCAACTTCATGCATATCAGGTCTTATGATCGTGGTAGGTCGGCTCATTACGAGACCTCCAATCCTCCTCTAAATATTTGTAAGCTCTGACTATGATTAACCTTAAAGGTTACTTAATAAGTGGGGAGACAGATATACTCCTTAAGAGTACATGATGGCGTGAAAAGTTTTTAATGACTAATCATTGCTGGCTAATTCCTCTACCCTAAAAACTTGTTAAAGATATCCCATACAATGACCTAAAGATTCTTTGAGTTAAGCATGCTAATGTTCGCATGACAGCTCATTATGATCTTTACTAGAGTGGTCCACCATAGGGGGCTCTCAAATAGTACCTTCTAAGGGAAAATGAAAATATATATCCTAGAAGAAAACTCGCTAGAGTGATTAATCATGGTTACTTTTGTAAAATCATGAGGTATTAGATTAAATTGTACTCAACAATTTTTGTCACAAATATGTGTGTTAAAAACTAATGTGGATCAAAAGAAATTTCAATGGCTATGCTTTAAAATTCAAAAACCTAATAGCATTATAACAACTTTATTCATTTATTCTTCTACCCTACCCTACACTAAGAAGCATAAGACTCCTAAGTTTAAGTATAGGAGTAATTCCAATGCATCCAGGTGCGTAACAGAAGGATAATTATGCTCATGTTCAAATTTGAAAAGTATATGCAAGAAAATACCAAAACATGAGGTACCAACTCCACTAACTCATGTGATGCTACAAATTGTGGAATAATAAACGAGGAGTGGATACTGATAGTCATTTGGAACCAAGATTCTATGGGATCCATATACTCTTGTTCACTTGATTCATGAGTAACATTCAGTGCATCATTCAAGTCTTCCACATTTCTTTGTTTGTCCTCTAAAGTGAAGGTTGGATCAGATAGATGTCCTGCTTCTAGTGGATCTCCTCATCATGCATGATCCATAGCTTCTCAGCCTCCTTAGGAAGGTCTTCCAGATATTCATGAGTCTTATTTTCCAGAGGAATAGACCTTTCCATGATTGATGCCAAAATATGATCTTTCTGTGAAGTAGAGACCCCAACTTCTGCTAGGATTTGAAATAAATCTTGGAACAACATCACACTTCTTGACATTTTATTGCTAGCTGGAAAGTATTATTAGCACCAAACTTGAAATCTTCGTTTACGGGCAACCAAAATTTTGAGTGACCCCAAGAAAAAGCGGATGCATGGCTCTTCACTCACATCTTACCGTCATCTCCGCCCTTTAGTTGCCTTGCGAAGGTAAAAGCAAAAAATAAATCAACTTCAATTGCAATAAAGAAATAAATCCACACTTTGCAAAAAAGAAAATCACACCTTGCAGAAAGTGAATAATATAGATTGTGGAAAAGAAAGTTACCTAATGAAAGAAATTACTCCTTAAAACTCAATTGCAGTAAAAGAAAAAAACTCACTTGCAGTAAATAAAATCACTCATTTGTGGAAAGGAAAATCTGGCTTGTGATATTTCTGGCAATACCGTCCAGTATGCTTTAGCAAGCAAGGGGAATCTCATTAATATAAAACAAGGGAAAAATCATAACAAATCACGAGGCCTTATCCTATAATGTCTCCCTGGGAATGGCGCCAAAATGTTGGGAGGTATAAATGCTAGATTTACACCCACATTTAAATTGTCAACCCGAGGGGACTTAGGACTTAGAGATGTAGCACAATATATGCCAGAATACTGTCTCGGGGATTTGTCCAATCAAAACCCTAGAACTAATGTAGGAAGGAAATCATCAAACAAGACATTTCAAAAGAACATATTGCAAATTAATAATCTATGCAAGAAATTAAAAAATTTCAAAACTTCTTAATCAGCTATACTCGCAAATACGAAAGCATGAAATTGATAACTATTTAAAATCTGTAGTTAAAAATGCTCCTTCAAGATTTGCACTTAAAATACCGTTTTAAAATCGGTGCTTAAAATGTTTCTTCTAAATGATGTAAGTAATGTTGATGAAAGGAAACCATAAGTGTGAAAATATTCAATGAAAATTGAGCGAGGATAAATTAAAGAGTACTTTTGGACACTTTAATTATGTTAAAAATATATTTAAACTAATCTTGGTATTTAAATAGACGTGATCCCCTTACAATCCCAAGATCAATTCATATAATAATTTAAATTGTTTATAAGTGCCAAGCAACATGAAATTAAATGATCCCTTGTTGGTTTTATGTCATGATTACTCCCATTCAAATTCTTGCAACATAATATATGTTCCATTGTGAAATAAATTGATAAGAAACACTTATTAATTAATCTTCTATTATTAATCTAATTGCTGGAACCAAAATATTTAACACCATTATTTTTAATCTAATTGCTGAAACCAAAATAATTAGCACCATTATTTTTAATCTAATTACTGGAACCAAAATAATTAACACTATTAATGAAGCCTGTGCAATTAAACATGAAACCTAAAGGAAATGGAAAAACTTTTAAACATAAAGGAAATGGAAAATCGAAATTGAAGCAAGCACACCACACTCAGGATATGAAAAACACAACTCAGAAAATGAAATCAAACACAAACCGACCTACAGCTGCAGCAAAACAAATCATTAGAGCAATAAACTAAATAAATGTTAAGGAATCTACACAATGAGTTGTTTGATGGGCTTGATCTCCTAGCTCAATATACCTGAAAAGAAACTACATTAACACATTATCTCATAAATTCAAAATACCCTGGAAATGTAAATTAAAAGACGAACTTCACATTGTTGCAAAAATCAAATTGCACAAATACTAAATACTAAATCAAATCCAATTAATGTAAATGAAATGCGAATTCTCATTACTACAGAAACCAAATTACACCAATATCAACTTGAATAATACAAATGTTGCAATGTTGGCCATCATATCTATTACATTCCTCTGTTCTACATCCGGGAAAATCAACTCTGCCCCCCTATCTAATGGATCAACCCCTCCTTGTCTGATTGACAGACTACCGATCTCCCCCCCAATTGATGGACGAACTCTTCTTTATAATAGCAATGCTACTGTCATTCCCCATAACCAAATATCACTGTGGTTACAATGGATTTGGGACTGGGTATTAACAATATGATTTTTTCTAAGTCTGGAGGGTCAGCGCCAATGGGACATTACCAGTGATCGACTTCCACAACCGCAGGAACTGATCTGGATCATGAATTATTTGCCGGAATCTGCTAAGAACAATTTTGTTTTGACCGAATGCTTTGAGGAAAAATATCCTTATTGATGAATGTCATTACAATTTAACTAATTTTTTGTAGCCATATCCATAGTGTAATATTATCTTTCCCATCAAATTTTCTTACACAAGCATATGACCGTCATGATAATTCGAGAGATGCCAGATCTGAAAATCATTTTTGTTGATGGAATGATGTGTACTTGCTGAAATTTCTCTCTAACATTGAGCCCTTTATAAGTTTGCAACAGGAATAAAGAACATAGGAACAAAAAATTTGGTAGAAAAGATTATGATAAACGATTTGTGAATTGAATTTCCTTGAACCACCAAAAGAACTTCACATGGCTTTTGCATCGTCATTCCTTAACGAAGAATACAAGCATCACAACTTCCCTTCAATGAAAAATACGTAATGATCCAAGCAAATTTTCTTGTTATAGCAGCATTGCCATCATCCAAAGATGTAGTAGAATCCAGTAAACTATAACACCTAATCTTGCCGTAGGTTGCTTCATTAGCACTTGCTCACCAGAGACCCAAACACCATCTATCCAATCTATTATTGGTCTCATAGCCTTTGGAATAAGTCAAGATGTTGTAAGTGACTTGAAAGTGTGGCCTTTTTCATTATCTTCAAGGTTTGAAGTTGACTGGCCAGCTCCCACATCTATATTATGTCCAATTTGATCACTTGCAATCTTGTGTATACTCTGAACATGAGGTGCAACAAGACGCCTGCTTACTTGCCCAATTTCTTCAATTTCTGACACTTCTGCACCAGTATAAATAGCTTCTAACCCAAAAATTCTCTCTCTCTGAAGACTTTGTACTTGAGCTTGCTTATCATGTAGGGAAGCCTCAAGAAGATCCACCTTACTTGATAACTCATGCATCTTACTTCCCTTATCTTGTAACAAAACATCCTTGCTTTTGGACTCTACCTGGAAACTTTCTGATTCAGAGATAATAGCTAAAATTCTATTTGCTAGTGCACCCAAAAGAGCATGTGTTCTCCCATCTTCTCTATCCTCAAGAGGCCTATCATGCACTCCTTCATTCACATCATGAAGGTTCCACTCTAAAATCCATTTTTTAGTATTGTTTCTGAAGAGGAGTCACCAATTCTTAAAAATGTGTTTTATCTTTGGCGACAAAGATTTCTCAACATAAAAAAAATGATGATGTTAAATTGTTTTCTTGATCATATTGCAGAGGCAAGCTCACTTCGCAACAACTTGGCAGATGCAGCCATGCAAGAACAAGTTCATCATATTCCGCCGGTCTTGGGTGGCTCTTGCATGGGAAATCCTAAATTGGCCCAATACGTTCACGTTCAACAAAAAAAATGGTTTTCATTGGAATATTCCTCTGATGATAAATCCTTTGCGAAGCTGAATTTTTCGAAACGGTTTCTGCATTATATGAAACGTGGTTCCCTGAAGAGAACCCATGTCTCGGAATCTAGATATTCTACTCCATTTGGTCGTAAAATTGATATTTTCACCTGCAGCAATCTCGTACTCAATTTTGCCGCCACTAGTTAAAATTGGCTTATGGAGACTTCCGGCAATAGAATTCTTCTCAATCTTTGTCATTGAGCCCAAACTGATGCTTCTTTCATTAGGTGACTCCATACTCAATTGCATTCCTGCACCCAACTTATTCACCTGCCACCAAGAAGACATTTCATTAATGAGATTTAGACACAAAACACTCGTCAAATTAACTAACAAGAAGAATTTATAATTTAATAATTATTTCCCATGAATTCCTCCAATCATCAATTTAAAAGGAAAAAAACACCAGGTACAATCATATAATTATGCGATGAATACCGTGAAAATTTTGGCAAAAGTGCGGCTCAACAGGGACCTATTTCATTTTTTAACGAGGTTGACAAAGTAAAAGAACTTTCCTCATAGGAACCTATTTCATTTTTTAACGAGGTTGGCATAGTAAATTAACTATTCTCGTGACACCTTGTTTCATTTATTAATGAGCTTGACATAAGAGAAGGAACTATTCTCTGACACTTTATTTTATTTTTTAACGAGTTTAACACAAGAAAAGGTACTCTGCTCAAGAGACTTTGTTTCATTTTTTAATGTGCTTGACACAAGAAAAGGAACTTTGGTTTGGATAACCTTGCTTTATTTTTTAAGGAGCTTGACAAAAGAAAAGGAACTTTGATCCAAAGACCTTGTTTCATTTTTAAGGAGCTTGCCATAAGAAGGGAACTTTTTCGATACTTTGCTTCGTTTTATTTAGCGATATTGATACAACAAAAGGAACTATGCTGACAAAGATGGCACATGGCCCATAAGAGGTCATGGTTCAAGAGGTTCTCATCGAGATGGGAGAAAAATACTTTGGAAAGGATACATGTCAAAGGGATCTAATGGAAAGATCGAGCTCCAATGCCTCCAATGCATGAAGTACTAATATCATCTACTAAATCATCAGTGGACATGGGCATGGAAAAAATTGCCACATAGTTAACCTATGGTGGGGAAGATACCACTTGCATATAAGCACCATTTAGGGATGTTGGTTGATTGGGAGTCAAATTAGGACCCATGAATGAAAGTTTATCAATGGTCACAATTCTTCCTTCATGTAGGAAATACATCACACAAAAGAGAGAAGCGACTAGAGCTCCCATGGCATAAACATAGTCATGCCCAAGGAATAAATTAATGTCCAAAGGGCCTTGGACAAACATCACATCAATTTAAATGATTTTTCCTCCCAAAGTAATAGGTAAATTGGAAAGGATCCCCAACGGTTGATTGGTTCCTCCATAAAAAACAAACAGATTCTAGGTAACGGGTAGAAGTTGTGGATAACCTAAATCTTTCCAAGTAGTTGAGGACATCATACTAATCTATGTGCCTTCATCTATTAATTTTCTAGGTATGACAACATTATAAGCCTATATCATGATTTGGAAGTGCACGTAAGAAGGAAGAAAATATCCTACCAGTTGGCTCTAATCAAAGGAAGCAACCATACTACTTGGAGGGGGTGCCATGGGAACGAGATAATTTTCCCCTTGTGTTATGGGAATGGGAGGATCACCTTCTTGTACTGTGGGAACGGGAGGTTTGCACCCCAATTCATTGAAATCTGAAGAAATGAGAAGAACCTGAGTGGTATCAACTTCACTCTCTACGGGAAAGGTACGATCAATCGAAGGTGGAATCGAGTCAACCATATTCTCAACAAATGTTTGGTAGGGAACAAACTCATGGGATTCACTTTTACAGAGAGTGGGGTCTACTAGACATGAATTCTAATCAAGCACTTGATCAAATAGTGGAGGATCAGGGGAAAGATTTTGGTAACCAGTGGGAATACACAGCTAAGACATTGTAAGGTTTTACATCACTCTCAAGACTTCATCCATATAAGGAAAAAATTGAATGGGATGATTCCCTGCACATAACCTATAGGTAAATTTGACTTTACCCTTTTTCCCATGGACCTTATTATCACTAGTTGAGGGATTACCAACAACATGATCTCCAATGGTTGATGAAAAAGGTTGATTTAAGCCTATGGACCACACTTATAAAAACTTGGGAATAACAGGAACATATCTAAAATGTTCTCACCCTTACATAACCTGCAAGAGAATTTCGCTTTGCGAGGCTGATTAGAAGGCTTTTCAACTTTAGTTGCATCAATATAAATGGTTTCTTGGTTGTCCCTTTTCTTATTTTGTTTCTTCTTCTTTGTCCTCTTCTTCTTCTTAGCCTCCTCGCTACTAGAATCAAGACTTTCACCAAGAAAAGAGGAAGAACGGGGGGGGAAGAAAAAATAGGTGAAAAAGGAAAGGGGTCAAATTTAGGATCCACACGACGTTGAAATTGTTCAGGTGGAGGGGAACTTTCTTGAGAATCAGTTTGGACATTTGGGACCATAGGGTTCAAAAATAACCAAACTGAAAAACCAATGGTAAATCCAGGAAGGGAGAATGTTTCCATATAAGGAGAGCCAACATTTCCAAAATAAGGAAAAGGACCAGGATTCCCATATGACAGGTTTTCTTGATTGGTAAATGCAGGAAATCTTGCCATTGGTCTCAACCTAAAATGCACTAAGGAGTCTTTCCATGGGAAGGATGCTATTCTATGATCAATTAATTAATTTTAGAAATTAACAACACAAAAAAGGGAAAACTAGATATAAAGGTTTACCAAGAAATCGTGAACTACAATATACACCTTGCCCGACCAAGGACTTAACGTACGACATCCAATCTCCCCAAATGTTGTGTTCAGTGTGTCATGGTTTACAAGTCAGCTGGCTTGGTTACCTATGGATGGATAACAACCTATAAGGGACTCCCAAAATATACTGGATAGTACGTGTGAGTCACTCCGTAGTAGTGTACTCTAATGTCTAATTTTTCGATGAGAGAGTTCTGATATAATTACCATGCATGGAGTGCCTATGATATACTTGAAAGTACCTGGAGAATGATCCTATACACTTATGTACATGGAACGGGGTATCACCCCTGAGATACAATGCAAGGAAACAATGAAAACTCCTATGCTTAATGATGTTGGAACACGTCTCTAGCATAGTCCTATAAGCATTTGTGTTAATGTTCCAAATTATCCTTAGGTTAATTGAGTTAAATTTTAAGTTGATCTTGAATTATGTTTCAATTTCAAGGCTCAAAATTGATGTCACCTGAGCACACCTATAATGCAGCTAATATGAGGAAAATACTCTTTCTGTTTTGATGTGAGATATCTAGCATAGGGAAGAAGTGCAAAAATTGATGCAACATGCAAGAGCTTCCTAATTAGATATTTCACTTTCAATGTTCCAATTTAGTTCAAGGCATTAAAAAACTCCAAACCATGCAATGTAATCTATGAAATACTCCCCTGAAAACTATGCAAATGAAATCTATGCACAATTTCCTTTTAAAATTAAAAAGGATTCATTTATCATATTTCAACACTAATCAATGTAATCTATGCTCAATGAAAATCTCAACAACAATTTTCAAATGCAATGTCATCTAATGCACTTTTCAAAAGTAAATTTTAAGATGAAAGTTCAACAAATGAAATTGTGATTCTTTCTGGATTCCAAAAGAACTAAAATGTCCATCAAACAGATATGCAAGCAACAAAACAATAAATTCAATTACCCAAAGAAACTCAGATTCACCTCAAGCTCATTTTCACTACTTTTACATGGAACAAAAATTTTCAAACCACAAAGAATATAACAAAAATCCAATAAAATGCTAAGCACACAGAGAATGAAGAAGAATCCAGAGATCAAAACATCCCATACTTTCAATCAAGAAACCCTAAAAAATCTCACTTCTAAGACTAGCATTGGCAGACATTGTGAACCAGGGTGTTAAGTGTGATCATTCATAGTGAAATATGTGCTGACAACGCTATGATTTCCAGAGAAAACGCACTAGGTGAGGAAATATTAGGAAAAGACAATCAAAACTAAAAGGAACTCCAGATTTGACACTCTAAAGACTAGACTACTCAGAATGCAAACTTAAAATCAATAAAAAAAATATTTTATAAGGAAGATGGACAAACTAATCGAAACAAGACAAATAGAGAGGAGGTTTGAAGGGTTAATGGCTCCCCAGTATGGTCACCATTTTGTTGTGCAGGCAATCCTTTCTATAGACAAAAACAATCCCTCTAGTCGTATGGGAGGATCTAGCAACAAACAAGACAAATATGTGAAAACTTTCCCAACTTATACTAGAAAACATAGAGGATAGACTTACTACCTCATTCTGATGCTAGTGACTTTGGTGTCAGCCTTGATTCTTTCACTTCCATGTTCATGATCACGATCTCCTCTTTGTTGGTGTAGATGAGTACCTACAAGGAAAGACAAGTGGAGACAACAGACGGATATAAAGCATAACAATCTCTAGTATAACCTATGTATAAGATCAAGGAGCGCTACAATAAAAATGTAATAATAGACACATTTATGGAAAGGAAAAACATAATGTATTATTAATATAATTGTAAAGGGATATATACAACTAGAAGCCTTGATATTGGGTGCCTCCTTTAGGAGAGACTCCAAGTTATAGCCTCAACTCTTCAAAAAAATTCCTCCTTCACAAATGGGCAGAAATTTGGCATGCTTCAGTTCATATGATCTTCTATCGATCTATTACTATGTTCTATCTTCTTCAATATTGTGCCCTAATCTGAAATGGCATAGAACATATGCAAAAATTAACATGGTATCAGAGGTAATAAATGGTGGCGTTACGGCGATCAGCATGATGCTTCTACTAGCAAAGTCTCCAATAGGTCATTCAGCCAAGCGTCTCACACATAACCCAGAACAACCCAAACAAAGAACAGTCCATATATATCATAGCTCCAATGCTATCCAGAGAGAGAGAATTCCTCCACAACAATGTGTGTCAAATGAACTCTAAGTCTCTCCAATATATAGGAATCTTTGAGGGTGTGTCACACGTCATTTAAGACATTTAAGTCTATATTTTATTCTAGGCCGACCTAGCACATAAGTGGAATAAATTCAAAGTATATGTTCTGCTCATCCGATCAAGATGATCTTTAGATAAATATTACACCTCTCTGAAAGAGGAATCCAATAAAAATATTGGGATCTTCATCTGAGCAGCACAACCTGGAGTTTGGACCTGGTTGTCCAATTTTAACACTATTGTTTCCCGTTTTCCACTATTATTTACTTTATCTGTTTATCTGAATTCTTAAGTGTAAACAAGAAAGTGTGATTAATAGGACATGTTATTTAAAACACCTTATTCTAGTTGCTTTTTCAATTTAAATGTTTTCTACTTGAAGTCATATTAAAAAATACTTGAATGTTTTTCAGTCTCAAGTGAAATTCTCTTTTCTTCCATATCTATTATTCATTTAAAAATCTTAAAGAATCCAGTGAATACAACCTAACTTTCCTTTGTATGACTCTTTTAAAAATTGATGCAAAATCCAGTTGTACGTTTTGACTCCATTACCCAATAAGAATATAAATATTTAATCAACAAAATCAATCAAAATCAAACAATCACCAAGTACAGTCATAACTAGACTAATATATATTCAAAACCAAAGTTAAATATTCAAGATACATCCCTCTCTGAGGCTAGCAAGGCTAGATCCGAGCTTCCAAAATGGTTTTGATGTTTTCCTTTGTGTTTATTCTACCAATATTAAAAGTTTCAAAATGATAACATAATGGCAACAATATTGGGACGAATTGAAAAAATTGTAAATTCTTTTGAATTCATAACCTCGGTTAAAGCATTGTATGATAGGAATACTTCAAGATTGGTTTTCGTTTCGATAGTGTAAATAATAATTGTGTGTGTGCATTTATATCATAACTATGGCTCCTAAAAGAGTTTATACTAGAGTTCATCCTGATCCAAAGACCGCATAAATTGTAGATGACCCTGAGAAAATATTGAAAAGAAAGAGCCTAGTAGAAAGCCAAGTAAGTAGTAGTCCCCCTCATAGAGCAGATTCACTCATAAATACTTTGTAACTCTGCAAGACATTGAGTTTGACTTACCCTTTTAAAAAAACCTATTTAGAACTAAATCAACCAATTTGGCACACCAAATAGTAGTAGACCAAGCTACATTAAGAAGAAATTCATCTAAAGCCCAATCTTCTCCTCCTGATATAGACCTTTAAATCCTCCAAAAAATTGACAAATTGTAGGGTTCGGTATCAGGTTTAGACCTTTATATTCATGAAGGGTATGTCCAACAATCTATAGAACTTTCTGCTCTCACTTCTTATGTGGAATCATCCACCTCATCACAACATGTACATCACATATCAACAAGTCCTACCCCTTCTGTAGTTTCTAAAACTACTCCGATACTTTCCCATAAATCATTAAGCCCTACTCCTTCTGTAATTTCAACAACTACTCTAGTACTTTCTCACCAAGGAACTCAAAACCCTTCTTCCCACCAATCCTCAACTACAATCCAACCTTCATCTCCACAAAAGACCCAAGTTTTAGCGCATGCTTTACCTTCCATTCAGCCTCCACCTTTCATCCAACAACCACATGATATTTTTCATCCTCATATCGCTATAATGGAAGCTATATATGCTCCCCTTGTCCTTGAAGGTCCTTTGGCAAACATGCTACAGGATTATTAAACAAGAATCCCTCAATTTGATGGAATTTTGACCTATATATGCCCAACAACATGTAGACAAAATGAATGATAGTTTTGACCTTCAAGAGGTAGATGCGGAGAGTGTGAAAATTAGGTTATTTTCACAAAGTATCAGAAGAGAGGTGTGAAAATGGTTTAAAGAATTACGTGGTTCTAGTATTAATGATTTACCCTGATTCCATCAAACATTCCTTTCTGGGTGGGAAATTAAGAAGAACCCTCTTGATATTTTAGTTGAATATGAAATCATTAGAAGAGGAACAAGGGAAAGTATTCAATACTATTGTACTAGGTTTAATAGTGTATATAACGCAATCCCTGCTAATATAAAACCACCAAAAGGCTTAAACTTCATCAAATTCCTAGATGGTTTTGAGGCAGACATGGCTTACTAGTTTAGGGAAAGAAATTCATCCCCACTAGAATAAATACAAAGGTATGCAGTGAGTGTAGAAGTAAATTTGTTAGCCAAGAGAGTTAGACAAAGGAATGAAAGGAGAGTGACCATAAAAGAGGAACCCTATACTTATTATCCTAATGCTAAAATTGATTTTGTAGTTAGAATACTAAAGAGACTGTTGGGAGAGGATTAATTTGAATGATAGTGTTTCACCTAGGGGAAACCAACCTCCACCTCAAAATCAAAATCAAAATCCTAGGAGAAATCATCTCCAATTCAAACAAAGAGAACAAAGAGGTCCTGATCAGCCAATTAGACCTCCTTTTTAGGAGA